>AWOL01S0062953.1:3500-24737 GCA_000715115.1 Nicotiana otophora
CCCCTCCCTTTCTTCTTCTTCGTCCACCTAAGGTTGCCGCCAAACCATTGTCAAAGTCTGACAGAAAAGCACCATCGAATCTCACCGGGCCATCATCGAAATCCGACGACAAAAGCACCTCAAATAGTTGTCGGGCATAGATCTCTCTCTCCCTCTCTTTTTTCTTTTTATTTTTCTTTCACCATTTTGTTTCTGAAAATACTTGTGCAAAATATTCCATTATCCAAATCTGAAAAATATAAAAAATTTGGCCGAAATTCTCATCAATGGTGGCTGAAACATTATCTCAGTTGACCCTCTTTGCTTCATCCATTTCGTCTAATATTCAAATTACTGTTTGCAAAATAGTTAATTTTTTAAAAAAGATACAATGGAATCCTGAGAGAAATAAACTTTCAGGGAGAATAAGAAAGTACCAAAGGTGAATAGTGGCTAAGAATGGTGGTTAGATGGCAGGAATTGAAAGAAGAAGAGCAAATGGAAAAATATTATTTGTAAAGAAATATAAATGAGAAATAAGCGGAAAGGAAAACAATTATTTAAAAAAATAATATTACAATAGATCCACGCGCTCAGAGTAAGTGAATATCCTTTAATGGATAAATATAATCAAACTTGTCCAATACAAAAACAAAAATCAAATTCCATCTAAAAGCGATGCAACATAATTCTCATTCAAATCCAAATAAAATTAGTTCTTAACAATGATTTAAAAGTTTCAATTGCTTCGAGTTCTGTCACGACCCGGACTTCCCACCTTCGGGACCGTGATTGCGTCTAACATTTTACTTACTAGGCAAGACAATGTTAGATATATCTATTAACCATTTTTAACAATTTCCAAATTAAATGACAGTAATAAAATCGAATACTGAAATACAAAAATAAACTAATAAGTGATGAAATCCAAATACAAATCCCGGAATTGGTGTCACGAATACATGAGCGTCTAGAATACTGCAAATAATGGTCTGAAATAAACATAAATGTCTGAATCAGAATAAATAAATAAAATAAAATAGAAGGGGACTTTAAGGCTGCGGACGTCGTGCAGCTATACCTCAAGTCTCCTCTGATAGCTAGATTCGAGCATGTAACGACCCGACCAATTATTTTAAATATTGTAGCCCCGATCCCCTATTTATTGCCTCCTCTATATTATATTGTGATTATATAATTTTCCTGGGGTGTTTGGTTTTGGTTTCGGGTTAGCTTCTGAGTGAAATGGGACACATAGTCCCTAAGTTGGAGTCTTAAATTGATAGAGTTGATCGTAGTTTGACTTTTATGTAGAAGACATTGGAATGGAGTTTTGATGGTCCCAATAGCTCTGTATGGTGATTTTGGATTTAGGATCGTGTTCGGATATTGAGTTGGAGGTCCGTAGGTCGTTTCGGCATGAATTGGCGAAAGTTGGAAAGTTGAAGGTTTGGAAGGTTGGAAAGTTTGACCGAGAGTTGACTTTTTTAATATCAGGGTCGGATTTAGATTTAAGAAATTGGAATAGTTCCGCCATGTCATTTATGACTTGTGTGCAAAATTTGAAGTCAATCGGAGTTGGTTTTGCTAAGAATCGGAATTAGTTTTGAAATTCGAAAGTTCATAAGTTTATTAAGCTTGAATCGATGCGCGATTCGTGGTTCTAGTATTTTTTGATGTGATTTGATGCTTCGAGCTTGTTCGTATGATGTTTTAGGACTTGTTGGTATATTTGGTTGAGGTCCCGAGGAACTCGGGTGTTATTCAGACCATGTTCGGCACATTTCGGAAGCTTGAAGAATTGCTGAAGTTGCTGAATTTTCTGATGTATGGTTTCCTTCTTCGTGTTTGCGAGAGAGGTCTCGCGTCCGCGAACGGTATCTGGGAGACATGTGAGGTTTTTTCTTCGCGTTCGCGAAAATGGCCACGCGTTCGTGAAGGTATAAGGAGTTGTTCACCGCTTTCGCGTATGAAGGGTTGCGTTCGCGTAGGCCTGGGCCTAGTGTTCATCACGTTCGCATGGGGGATCTCGCGTTCGCGAAGAGGAATTTAGCAGCTAAGTATTTTGTGCTTCGTGAATGCGAGGCACAAATGGTGAGGACACTAACAGCTAGATCTGATGATCAGACACACGCTCCCCCTGCTAGCGCCACGAGAGGCCGGGTCGGGGCAGAGGCCGAGGATGGCCACGTGGTGCAGCCAGATCACCTGCACGAGCTACTACAAAGGAGCCACTAGTAGCTCCAGTTAGAGAACAGGCACCTGAGACTTATGTTACTACCCCTGCACTTCAGGAGACTCTCGCCCATGTTTTGAGCATGTTTGGCACTTTAGCTCAGACAGGGTTGATTCTACTTGCTCCTGCCACATCTCAGGCTGAGGGAGGAGCACTGACTCCCACCTCCCGTACCCAGAGCAGCGGGTCCAGGTTGACCAGGTCCCAGAGGTCATACCAGTTCAACTGGTTGTCCCAATTTAGCCCGAGGTTAGGGCAGCAACTTCTGAGGGGGAGCAGCTCTGACTCGAGAGGTACAAGAAGTACCACCCTCCTACTTTCAGCGGTTTGGCTTCAGAGGATGCACATGGTTTTCTTGAGGAGTGCCACTGTATCCTCCGTACTATGGGTATTGTGGAGTCGAGTGTGGTTGTTTTCACTACGTTCCAGCTTAAGGGAGCTATTTATTAGTGGTGGCGAGAGTATGAGTATGGTAGCCCGGGCGAGGTAGCTTCACTCACCTGGGCTTAGTTCTCACAGATGTTCATGAGGGAGTTTGTTCCTCAGAGCCTTCATGATGCCTGGCGCGCAGAGTTTGAGCAGTTGCGCCAGGGTGCTATGACCGTTTCAGAGTATGCTGTCAGGTTCAGCGAGTTTTCCTGACATGCCCCAGCTTTACTCTCCACTGTCAGAGAGCGAGTTCGTTGATTTATCGAGGGGGTCAACCCTAGTATCAGATTCAACATGGCTCTAGAGTTGGAGATGGACATCCCATACCAGCAGCTAGAAGAGAACACTAGGAGATTGGAGGGTATGTGGGCTCGGGAGAGGGGGGAGAGGGAGTGTCACAACCCAACATCCACTATAGGCCGTGATGGTGCCCAACGTCGCCGTTAGGCAAGCCAACACTTAATTATTCATTTTATTATTTTTAAAATCATAAATCTTATTTAGATAGAGAGGCCAGTGTATTAACATGAATCGCAGTTACGTACAATTTAAGTAAAATAATAAGTAAAAGTGTATCAGTGTAAAACAATCCATAAACAAATTCAAGAACACCCCCAAAATCCAGTGTCACAAGTGTATGAGCATCTGCTAGAAGGTACAGTACTAATACAATATCTGTCTGGAATACAAGTTAGACAACAACAACAACAATGACATACCTAGTATTACCCCACACCGTGGGGTTTAGGGAGGGTAGTGTGTACGCAGACCTTACTCCTACCTTGTGAGGATAGGGAGGCTATTTCCAATAGATCCTCGACTCAGGAAAGTATAAGCACCACATCAATAAAAATATAGACAATGAGGGACAGTACTAAAAAGCCATATAAAAACAGAATAAAAATAACAAGACAGTAATGTGATCAACAATGAAAAAACAACGGTTATTCAAAAAAACCTACTACCAACAGAAAGCAAGACTGCGTGCCAATATTACTGTTATGAACACTCTAGACTACCTACTCTACTACCCTAATCCTCGACCTCCATACCTTCATATCGAGGGTCATGTCCTCAGTCAGTTAAAGCTATGCCATGTCTTGTCTAATCATCTTTCCCCATCTCTTCTTTGGCCTACCTTTACCTCTCCGCATGCCCTCCAATGTCAACCTCTCACACCTCCTCATCGGGGTATTTGTGCGCCTCCTCCTTACATGACCAAACCACCTAATTTGCGATTCCCGCATCTTGTCCTCAATAGGGGTCACGCCCACCTTGTCGCGAATAACCTTATTTATGATCCTATCTAACATGGTGTGACTGCACATCCATCACATAATCCTTATCTCTGCTAACTTCATCTTCTGGACATGAGCGATCTTGACTGGCCAACACTCAACCCCATACAACATCGTTGGTCTGACCACTACTCTGTAGAACTTACCCTTAAATTTCGGTGGAACCTTCTTGTCACACAAAACACCAAAAGTGAGTCTCCATTTCATCCATACCGCCCTAATATGATGTGTGACATCTTCATCAATCTCCCCATTTCCCTAAATAATAGACCCAAGATACTTAAAACTCCCTCTCCTAGGGATGACCTGCGAGTCCAGCCTCACTTCCCCTTCCCCTCCGTGAGTCTCACCACTGAACTTACACTCCAAGTATTCTGTCTTGGTCCTTCTCAACTTGAAACCTTTAGATTCCAGGGTCTTCCTCCATACCTCTAATAGCGCGTTCACACTATCTTGCGTATCGTAAATCAATACAATATCATCTGTAGATAGCATGCACCACGGCACCTCCTCTTGGATGTGGCATGTCAGTACGTCCATCATCAGAGCAAACAAAAAAAGGCTGAGTGCCGACCCCTGATGCAACCCCATCATAACTAAACAATGGTCCGAGTCCCCACCCACTATCCTCACTCGGGTCTTTACTCCATCATACATATCCTTAATCAACCTAACGTAGGCAACAAGTACACCTCTAGCTCCAAACATCTCCACAAAACCTCCCCCGGGACTTTATCGTACGCTTATTCTAAGTCGATGAACACCATATGCAAGTCCTTCTTTCTCTCCCTATATTGCTCCATCAATCTCCTAACAAGGTGGATGGCTTTTGTAGTCGAATGCCCCGGCATAAACCCAAACTGATTCTCGGAAATAGACACACTTCTCCTCACCCTTAGCTCTACCACTATCTCTCAAACTTTCATAGTATGGCTAAGTAGCTTGATACCCCGATAGTTATTGCAATTTTGGATAACACCCTTGTTCTTGTATATAGGAACAATCATGCTCCACATCCACTCTTCGGGCATCTTCTTCATTTTGAACATGACATTAAATAACCCAGTGAGCCACTCCAAACCTGCCTTGCCCGCACTCTTCCAAAACTCCACCGGAATTTCATCTAGCCCAGTCACTTTGCCCCTACTCATCTTATGCATAACCCCCTCAACTTCATCAACTCTAATCCCCCTACAATACCCAAAATCACAATGACTCCTGGAGAGTTCCAAATCACCCAGTACAATGCTCCTGTCTCCCTCCTCATTCAAGAGACTATAGAAATAGGTCTGTTGCGGATCGTAACATGGGATGCAGCTCACCGTAAAATCCCCTCAATAGCTGCACCTTTGCGCCCAAAAGACCACTAGAAATATATACCTACACAATAAGTGTAGAAGTGTAGCATGAGTACATAAATCAACGCATACCCAGTAAATATCTAGCCTAATCCCGGAGAAGTAGTGACGAGAGGTCGATATCGATACTTACTAGTAGTTCAATAAATCAAGTACAGTAGAAATTAAACAAGTACAAAACATGATAATAGAAAGGTAAACAAATATAGGTACATGATACGATCCTCAACTGAATAGTAAACACAAGTCCTCAAATATCAGTTACCTTCTCAATAAAGTATATAAAATTATAAAGACCCGACCGGCCGTTTTTCTTTCTTGATCCCCGTTCCCCTAATTAAGACTCCAGGTATGTGCTTTTACTATTTTCTGACCTGCGAGGTTGGTTGGGTTAGGTTTGGAAGGGTTCAGGTTGAAATCGGAACACTTAGTTCCTTAATAGTGGCTTATAATGGCTAAGTTTGACTTGAGTTCACATTTTGAGTAAACGACCTCAGAACCATGATTTGACGGCCCCAATAGGTTTGTATGATGATTTTGGACTTAGGCATATATTCTGATCGGGTTTCGGATGACCCGGGAGATTTTCAGCACTTAATATTGAAAGTTGGCGCATTGAAGGTTTTCAAGTTTGTTAAGTTTGGTTTGGAGTAGATTTTTGTGTTATCGAGGACCATTTGGTATTCCGAGCCTGAGAATAGTTTCGTATGGTGATTTAAGACTTGCACACAAANCGGAAATAGACACACTTCTCCTCACCCTTAGCTCTACCACTATCTCTCAAACTTTCATAGTATGGCTAAGTAGCTTGATACCCCGATAGTTATTGCAATTTTGGATAACACCCTTGTTCTTGTATATAGGAACAATCATGCTCCACATCCACTCTTCGGGCATCTTCTTCATTTTGAACATGACATTAAATAACCCAGTGAGCCACTCCAAACCTGCCTTGCCCGCACTCTTCCAAAACTCCACCGGAATTTCATCTAGCCCAGTCACTTTGCCCCTACTCATCTTATGCATAACCCCCTCAACTTCATCAACTCTAATCCCCCTACAATACCCAAAATCACAATGACTCCTGGAGAGTTCCAAATCACCCAGTACAATGCTCCTGTCTCCCTCCTCATTCAAGAGACTATAGAAATAGGTCTGTTGCGGATCGTAACATGGGATGCAGCTCACCGTAAAATCCCCTCAATAGCTGCACCTTTGCGCCCAAAAGACCACTAGAAATATATACCTACACAATAAGTGTAGAAGTGTAGCATGAGTACATAAATCAACGCATACCCAGTAAATATCTAGCCTAATCCCGGAGAAGTAGTGACGAGAGGTCGATATCGATACTTACTAGTAGTTCAATAAATCAAGTACAGTAGAAATTAAACAAGTACAAAACATGATAATAGAAAGGTAAACAAATATAGGTACATGATACGATCCTCAACTGAATAGTAAACACAAGTCCTCAAATATCAGTTACCTTCTCAATAAAGTATATAAAATTATAAAGACCCGACCGGCCGTTTTTCTTTCTTGATCCCCGTTCCCCTAATTAAGACTCCAGGTATGTGCTTTTACTATTTTCTGACCTGCGAGGTTGGTTGGGTTAGGTTTGGAAGGGTTCAGGTTGAAATCGGAACACTTAGTTCCTTAATAGTGGCTTATAATGGCTAAGTTTGACTTGAGTTCACATTTTGAGTAAACGACCTCAGAACCATGATTTGACGGCCCCAATAGGTTTGTATGATGATTTTGGACTTAGGCATATATTCTGATCGGGTTTCGGATGACCCGGGAGATTTTCAGCACTTAATATTGAAAGTTGGCGCATTGAAGGTTTTCAAGTTTGTTAAGTTTGGTTTGGAGTAGATTTTTGTGTTATCGAGGACCATTTGGTATTCCGAGCCTGAGAATAGTTTCGTATGGTGATTTAAGACTTGCACAGAAAATTTGGTGTCGTTTTGGGTAGTTTAAGTATGATTCGGTACGTTCGGAGTAAGTTGGAAGAATTTAAAGTTCATGAGTTGATTTGATTTGGTTTGGGGTGTAATCCTTAGTTTTGATGTCGTTTTACGTGTTCTGAGGGTTTGACCTAGTCCGTTTTATGATCACGAACTTGTTAGTATGTTTGAACAAGGCCCCGGAGGCCTCGGGTGCTATTCGAACGACGTACGGAACATGTTTGGACTTGGAAGAATTGCTGAAGCAGCAGGGGTTCTGGTGAGTTCGCACCTACGAAGAATTGGCCGCAGGTGCGGCACCGCAGAAGTGGCTGGCTAGCTGCAGGTGCAAAGCTGGGTCACGTGGACTGAGTCCACATGTGCGAATATGGGGGAGGGGGGGAGGTGCGCGACCGCAAAAGCGGCGTGGAGCTGAAGGGGGTAGTGGCGCATGTGCGAGGGCTCGACCGCATCTGCGAGCCTGCAGATGCGAAGAAGGCATCACAGAAGCAGAAAGTGGCCAGCTAGGGAGGGCCGCATCTGCGATACAATGTCTACAGATGCGGAGATGTAGAAGCGGCCAAATATTCTGCTGAAGCGGAAATCGCTGGAGGCAGTGATGTTCATTTAATATCGGGACTTAGGCTTTTGGTTCATTTCTTTCACTTGTTAGATGATTTTATAGATCTTGGAAGAGGGGTTTTCAACTAGAACTTTGAGGTAAGTAATTTCTATGCAGTAGGAGTTTAATACAGGTATTTTGGGTAGATTCTTAACATATAAATTGTAGAAATTATTGGTTTAGTTTAAAAACCTAGGTTTTGATAAAAGTGGGATTAAACCACGAAAATGATTTTGGAATTAGGTAAAAACTATATATTTGAGTTCGTGAAGTTATGGGTAATGGGGTGAATTTTAGAAATCTTCCAATTTGGATTGGGTAATCACTCTAATAACTAAATTATGAACTTGTGAGTGTATATTGATTGATTTATATAATATTCGGATAGCTTCAAATTTGTTCGGCACCAAGTTGAGGCCTTAGAGTGAATTTGTGGGTCGAAAAGTGAGCTTCGGGACGAGGTATGTCTCTTACCTAACCTTGTAAGAGGGAATTTACCGCATAGGTATTTTAAATTACTATTTGCTTCTAATTGTGGGGGCTACGTACGCACTAGGTGACGAGAGTCCGTGCGTAGCTACAAATCATGCTTAAGTCTTGGTGATTTTAGGACCCAAATTATGAAATACTTGTATTGTTTGCACTCTACTTCTTAATTTAAGTGCCTAAATTATATTGAAACTTGATAAATGATTCGTAAAGACCGAATTTCACTTACTTTTGGCGGGTTACTTGACCTTTAATAGAAATTGTGCCTCCTTGTGTATTAGTCTTGTGATAGCTCTTAAATCGGATATTCATAGAGTATTCTCTTTTCTTGTAGAGCTTGTCGAACGCCTCGACAGTATAATAGATGCATCTATGGTTCATGCCGTTCGAACCTCGACAGTGTACATATTCTTCTGGATCGGGCCGTACGACCTCGACATAAATCGTGCGTGAAAATTCTTGGAGCCCGATTACACTTAATATTATATTTATGACTTGAGAGGTTATAATTTACTTTTTGGCCCGTAATTGTTGGAGTTAGTATGTGTTAGTTGGAAATCTTTAAATTGACTATCAGTAAAGAATCATTTATTCACTGCTTGCAATTGTGTTATTATTATTATTCACATATTCCAGGCCTATTTAGAATTTCTGCATTTTATTTGTTTGCCCATAGTAAGTGTCAATGTCGACCACTCGTCACTACTTCTTCGAGGTTAGACTGGATACTTATTGGGTACATGTTATTTATATACTCACGCTACACTTCTGCTCTAATCGTGCAAGCACTGAGGCAGGTGCATCTGGCAGTCATTCAGGCGTGCACCCCCGTTACCCCGAGGCATAGTGGTGAGCTGCTTTCTGAGTCCGTTCTGCATCACCCGCAATCTCTTTTTTGTAATTACTTTCTATATATCTTGTTTCAAACATAAGCATAAGTGTTTTGTATATTGTACTAGTTGCTCATACACTTGTGACACCGGGTCTTGGGAATATGCTAGTAGAAACATTATGGTTTTGTGTATTTATTTCGCCGTATTTTGCTCTTTCATTGGTTCACACTTTACTTTACTATAATTTTTCACTTCTCATTACTTAATAAATAAAAATCAACTACTTTGAAATTATTAAAAAGAATAAATACATAGCTAGTTCCCCGTTGGCTTGCCTAGCGACGACGTTGGGCGCCATCACAGCATATAAGGGAAATTGGGTCGTGACAAAAATGGTCCCCATCAGATAGATCGTCACAACTCAATTTAGGAAACATTCACGGATACAATAGCGTCTGGTCAAATATTATGCACGATTCTGTCGAGGCTAACGACTCGATCCCATAAGAGTGTTTTATAGAAATACTGAGGTGAACGACCTAATCCCATAAGAGTATGTTATAAAAATGATGAGGAGAATGGCCCGATCCCATAAGAATATGATACATGATACTTCCGAGGTGAACGACCCGATCCCATAAGAGTATGTTATAGAAATGCCGAGGTGAATGACCCGATCCCAAGAGTGTGTTACAATATCCTGCCGAGGCGAACGGCCCGATCCCATAAGAGTGTGGTACAATAATATCTTGTTGAGGCAAATGGCCCGATCCAATTAGAATAAGAAGCTTTAACGGGTCCTTGACCCCACTCATGAATAAACGTGTGAGTTATGTTTAAGGAAGCTCTTCGATGAAAACGTACAACGCGGGAGAAAGTCATAAGGGAAGCACAAATATTCCGCGGCTAATCACGTATCTCATCAAATCTCTACAATAGCGAGTCCATCACTCTACGCAAGCCTAGTCTCAGGTTGTAGCGTGAAATAAAGGAATTAAACAGTCAAGGATAAATCAATTAGTACAATCAAAGCATGGTGCGAACCTAAGTCTATCCAAACATAACCAGGAATTATAGCATACGCACGGACACTCGTCACCTCATACGTGCACAGTTCCCACAACATGTAGCATATAACAAGAATAACACTTATGGGGTAAATTCCCCCCCACAAGGTTAGACAGGAGACTTACCTCGCTCTGAAGTTCGAAAACCTGCTCCCACGCCTTTCTTACACCTCAAACCGATTCCCATCGGTCCGAAACTAGTCAAACAGTTAGGAAAACCAATAAAAAATATACTCTAATGTCATAATTAATTAATTTATAACAATTCTCAACACTGCTCGAAAACTCAACAAAGTCAACCCTCAAGTCCACGTGCCCGGATTCCGAAAATTTTCAAAGATAAACATTACCCATGACACCACGAACTCAAATATGTAATTTATTCCTAATTCTATCTCCACTCAGCTCATTTATATTCTACCATATCGTATGGCCCCAGCACAGTTGAAGGAGTTAAAGGAGCAATCGCAAACGTTGCTTGATAAGGGCTTCATTCAGCCCAGTGTGTCACCTTGGGGTGCTCCAATCTTGTTTATAAAGAATAAAGATGGTTCCATGCGCATGTGCATTGATTATTGACAATTGGACAAGGTTGTAATGAATAACAAGTATCCATTGCCATGAATTGATGACCTATTTGATCAGCTACATGGTGCCAGAGTGTTACCAAAGATTGATTTGTGGGCCGGCTATCATCAGTTGAAGATTAGATAGTCGTATATTCTGAAGACTGCCTTCAGGACTTGATATGGTCACTACGCGTTCCTTGTGATGTCATTTGGGGTGACCTAGCATTCACGCACTTGATGAACAGTGTATTTCATCCCTATCTTGACTCATTTATTATTGTGTTTATTTATGACATCTTGGTGTACTCTCGGAGCCGGGAGGATCATGAGCATCACTTGAGGACCGTGCTCCAGACCTTGAGAGAAATGAAGTTGTGTGCAAATATTTCAAAGTGTGAACTCTACCTTGATTCAGTGGCATTTTTGGGCCATTGAGTGTCAAGTGAGGGGATTAAGGTAGATCCAAAGAAGATTGAAGCAGTGCAGAGTTGGCCCAGACCGTCTTCAGCTACTGAGATCCGGAGTGTTCTTGGTTTGGTAGGGTATTACCGTCGATTCGTAGAGGGTTTCTCATCTATTGCTGCACCTATGACTAGATTGACCCAGAAGGGTGCTCCATTCAGGTGGACCGAAGAGTGTGAGGAGAGCTTTCAAAAGCTCAAGACAGCTTTGACTACAACCCCGATGTTGGTGTTGACTACGGATTCGGGGTCTTACACTGTGTACTGTGATGCACGTGTTGGCCTCGGCGCAGTGTTGATGCAAGATAGTAGGGTGATTGCCTATGCGTTTAGACAACTGAAGGTGTATGACAAGAACTATCATGTCCACGACCTTGAATTAGTAGCTATTGTTCATGCCTAGAGGATTTGACGGCACTATTTGTACGGTGTCCCTTGTGAGGTCTATACCGACCACCGAAGTCTACATCATCTGTTCAAACAGAAGGATCTTAACTTGAGGAAATAGAGATGGTTAGAGTTACTTAAGGACTATGATATCACCATTTTATATCATCTCGGGAAGGCCAAGGTGGTGGCAGATGCGTTATAAGGCGGAGAGCTTGGGCAGTTTAGCATATCTACCGGCAGTAGAGAGGCCATTAGCATTGGATATTCAGGCCTTGACCAACCAGTTTGTTAGATTGGATGTTTCGGAGCCGAGTTGAGTCTTGACTTATGTGGTTTCTCAGTCTTCCTTATATGATCGTATTAGAGAGCATCAATATGACAACTCCTATTTCTTATCCTCAAGGACACGGTTCAGCACGGCAATGCCAAAGAGGTTACTATTGGGGATGGCGGTGTGTTACGGATGCAAGGCAGGCTATCTATTCCTAATGCAGATGGATTGTGTGAGTTGATTTTTCAGGATGCCCATAGTTTGCGGTACTTCATTCATCCGGGCGCCGCTATGATGTATCATGACTTGAGGCAGCACTATTGGTGGAGTAGGATGAAGAAAGACATAGTGGAGTATGTAGCTCGGTGCCTAAATAGTCAGCCAGTGACGTATGAGCATCAACGGCTAGGTGGATTGCTTCAGAGGCTAGAGATTCTAGAGTGGAAATAGGAGCAGATTACTATGGATTTTGTTGTTGGGATCCCACGGACTCAGAGGAAGTTCGATGCAGTATGGGTGATTGGGGATAGGTTGACCAAGTCGGATCATTTCATTCCAGTGGTGACTACTTATTCTTCAGAGCAGCTGGCTCAGGTCTATATTCACGAGATTGTTAAACTTCATGGCGTGCCAGTATCCATCATCTCTAATCGGGGTATGCAGTTTACATCGTGATTCTGGAGGGCCGTGCATCGTGAGCTAGGCACGTGGGTTGAGTTAAGTACAACATTTCACACTCAGAAGGACGTACATTTCGAGCGCACTATTCAGATATTGGAGGTTATGCTCTGTACATGTGTGATGGAGTTCTGGGGTTCTTGGGATAAGTTCTTTCCGCTTGCGGAGTTTTCCTACAACAATAGCTACCAGTCGAGCATTCAGATGGCCCTGTATGAGGCCTTGTATGGGAGGCGATGTCGGTGTTTGGTGGGTTGGTTTGAGTCAGGTGACGCTAGGCTATTGGGTACAGAGTTGGTTCAGGATGCTTTGGAAAAGGTTAAATTGATTCAAGATCGACTTCGCACAGCCCAAAATTGTCATGTCATTTATGACTTGTGTGCAAAATTTGAAGTCAATCAGAGTTGTTTTGGGATGAATCGGCATTAATATTGAAATTCGGAAGTTCATAAGTTCATTAGGCTTCAATCGATGCGCGATTCATGGTTCTAGTGTTGTTTGATGTGATTTGACGCTTCGAGCGTGTTCTTATGATGTTTTATTACTTGTTGGTATGTTTGGTTGAGGTCTCGAGGGCCTTGGGTGTAATTCGGAGCATGTTCGGCACATTTCGAAACCTTGAAGAATTGCTGAAGCTGCTGAATTTTCTGATGTCTGATTTCCTTCTTCGCGTTCGCGAGAGAGGTCTCGTGTTCGAGAAGGGTATCTGGGAGACAGGTGAGGTTTGTTCTTCACGTTCGCGAAGATGGCCATGCATTCACGAAGGTATAAGGAGTTGTTCACGGCATTCACTTACGAAGGGTCGCATTCACGTAGGCCTGGGCTCAGTGTTCATCACGTTCGCATGAGGGATCTCGTGTTCGCGAAGAGGAATTGGGCAGCTGAGTATTTTGCGCTTCGCAAATGCGAGGCACGTTCCACGTTCGTGAAGAAGAGCATATAGGCAGCAAAATATAATTTCAAAAACGAGGGTTCTATCTCATATTTCATAATTTGGACATAGAGAGCTCGGTGTGAGGCAATTGTTCGAGAGCTTTTCAAGGAAATTTTTGGGGTAAGTAGTTCTAACCTGGATTGGACTATATTTCACGAATCTATTACTATTTTCATCATCTAATTAGCGATTTGAGTTGGAAATTTGGGGGAAAATTGTGAAAACTTCCTAGACTAAATTTTGGGGTTTTGAAAGGCGATTTGAGGTCGAATTTAAGTAATTCTTGTACGGTTGAATTTTTGAGTTGACTTTTTATTTCTTTGTAAATGCCATAACTTTATTATTCGAATTAGTTTTCGATAGTTCATATTTATGGTATGAAATTATTTTGGCTAGATTCGAGCCGTTCGGAGTTGGATAATTGAGGAAAAGGCCTACTAGTGGATTGAGTAGCGTGTTTTGAGGTAAGTGTCTTGCCTAACTTTGTGTGGGGGATTTACCTCTTAGGATTGGTGTTGTTTTGTGATAATTGTGATGTGTTGAAGCCGTGTACGCAAGGTGACGAGTGGGTACATGGGCTAAATGTGGAAACCTACCGGTTTTAGCTACGTAGATTCCTTTCATGCCTTAACTGAGTTATCTTAACATGTTATATTCGTCATCATTAGTCTATTTTCACATGTTCCACTTGTCTTATCTCTTATTTTCTAATTTCTCTACATGCTTAGTTGAAGTTCTTGTTTCCTTTATTCTATATTCATTATTTAACCGTGGAACTCTTTACTTGAAGTTGTTATTCTTGGAATATCTTGTTGTTAAAGTTTGTATTGAGTGAGGCAAGGTGTTAAGTTGTGAAATACTATTCTTGTTGAGTTATTCACCACCAGTTATTATTGTTGAGACTCTTGTGTACATTGTGTTTGAGCCATGGGCTATTTATTGTGAAAACACCGTTATTGTTGGTTTCTTTAGCTAGTTGTGATATTGGGCATTTGAGGTGCAATTTGTGATACGTTGTGATATTGATATGCATGCGGCGGTATAAGTTTTTAGCATTAAACGCATGCGGTGAGATAAGGTGGGTTTGATACGCGTGGCTAGTAGGGTCCACGCGGTGTGGTAAGGTGGGCTAAAACGCGGGATGCTATTTCAAGAAAAATGATTTTCGAAACTAAATGCAAGGCTCCTGCGGTGATATAAGGAAAGATTGTGAATTAAATTGTGATTTGAGACTACGAGGCGGTACCTTGGTAGTGACTCTTGTTGATACTTTCTATTTCTTCACTTGTGTTTTATTGTGTTGTTCCGTGTCATAGTATCCCTTGTTTTCTTCTGTGAAGTATTATTTACCTTAGTTCAGTGTAGCTATTCTCGGTGTACTTCTTTAATTGTCTCATTTCTATTGTTATCCTTATTTAGCTGTTATACACTTGTTCAGTTCTTATTTATTCCAATAGGTCCTTGACCTGACCTCGTCACTACTCTACCGAGGTTAGGCTTGGCACTTACTGGGTACCATTGTGGTGTACTTATGCTATGCTTCTGTATATTTTTTGTGCAGATCCAGGCACTTCCTACCAGTCCAGGCATTAGTGCGTTGAATTCGTACTTGGAGACTTCAAGGTACACCTGTCGGCGTTCGCAGGTCTCGGAGTCACCCTCTATCTATTTCTATATTCTCCCTTTGTTATTAGGTGAAATGTTATAGGGATGACTATGATACCATTGTAGAGCTTGTGACTCGATATCACCAGGTTTTGGGGAAAATTGTATATGTTGAGCCGCAAAGTTTATTCTATATAGATGTTGAGTATTTAAGAGTTTATTTGATATTTCAGTTATTTCCGAATCTTTGTTAGGCTTACCTAGTCTTAGAGGCTAGGTACTATCACGGCATCCTATGGAGGAAAATTGGGGCCGTGATAGAGCAAGTCTACTGAACGCCGCTGTGATCAACTAAAATATCTGCACAAGAAGTGCAGAGTGTAGTATGAGTAATATCGACCCCATGTACTCTGTAAGTGTCAAGCCTAACCTCGACAAAGTAGTGACGAGGTTAAGACGGGCCACTTATAATAACCTGTACGCACTATGATAATAATGACAGGGAAGGAAAACAAGAAATGAAAGTAAGGCAGCTAATTTATGAAAAAGAACTCAATCCTTACAAACAGAGGGCTCAGAATAACCGATCTCATAATTTCATGTAACAATGCTGGAAACCAACATAATAACAACAACGAAAATAACATACACAATCCGTCGCGATGCGCAACCCGATCCCACTGTACACACACAATCCTCCCTTATTTCACCAGAGCATCATTTATCAATATCAAGAATCACATTTAAAATCCGTTATGGCGCGCAACCCGATCCCACCATATCCTCATAATCAATGTCATAATCCTCCCTTATTCCACCATATCATAATTTATCAATATTAAGTATTACATGCACAACCGTTGCAGCGCACAACCTGATCTCACCATACCATTATAATCAATATCAAAATCGTTGCAGCGTGCAGCCTGATCCATAAACAATTTCAATAAATATAATTAATCCAATAGCTCAATTTACAAATAATCTCTACGATTAAAGAATATGAAAGCAAAGCAATAAAGGAACTATTAAAAGGAATGCTACCAATAGAACCAAAAGCAATAAGACAAGTCAAGTACGTGACAATTAAGGTGTGTAAATAAGACAATAAAGGCAAGTAGCAATTAAATCACGAAGTTATGGGAGGGACGGACAATTCAATACAGAATAGTTAATGACAAGTAACAAATTACGACATAGGAAGCAATTAAAGCATGTAACAGTTAAGGCATGGAGTGAGATAATTAATGAAATACGTGAAAAACATAGAAACAATTATTTTGACGGCGTATATATACTCGTCACCTCGTATATACTCCGTTTCACTTTCACATAACATATACTTCAAGAGTTTCTAATTCCCTCAAATCAAGGTTAGACCAACACTTACCTCGCTCCACAATCAAATCAAAGCTCAATCAGGGCCTTTTCTCTAAAATGTGCCTTCAAACCAATCGAATCTAACCAAAATCGACTTAATATAATCAAACAATGCTAGGGAATTCAATTACAATAGATAAAGTAAAGATCTTTATACATTTTCCAAAACGTCAACAAAGGTCAACCCCGAGCTCGCTTGGTCAAAACCCGAGATTCGGACCAAAATCCAAGATTCGGAGCAAAACACAATTACCCATTCACCGCCTAGTCTGATTATGTGATTAGTTTCAAAATCCGACCTCAATTTGAGGTCTAAATCTTAATTGTATAAAAATCCCCAATTCTACCTAAATCCCTAATTTCTGCCATGAAAGAGCATAGATAAATGAATTGGTTAGAAATCAATGGGTGTTGATGGATATGGAAGAAAAAAAGTTAAAATATACTAACCTATGAAGTGAGGATGAAATTTCTGTTCAAAATCGCCTCTAGGCCGAGCTCTAATGTAAAGATGGTGAAAAATGGGTTAAATCCCAATTTTTAGAATTCTTAAAGACTGGGTGTCAGGTGTCCTTCGCGTTCGCGAAGAACCTGACACATTCGCGAAGAGCACAGGCCAAAAGGCCATCATCATCGCAGTCAACTCTTCGCGTTCGCGAAGGCTTAGCCCCCTACCTTCGCATTCGTGATCCAACGCCCGAGTTCGCGTAGTGTCACTGCCCAGCTCCCCCAAGAACCCCACAAAGCATCGCGTTCATGGGGAATTAGTCATGTTCGCAAAGGGTAAGACCCCCTCCACTTCATGTTCACGACCAGTACCATATGTTCGCGATGCATAACTCCGACCCAGTCCCAATTTTCCATTCGCAATCACGAAGCAAAAAACACCAGACATCCGATATCAGCAAAACAGCAGATGCCTAAGTCCAAAAATCACTTTGTAGCCTATCCAAAACTCACCCGAGCCCCTCGGGCTCCAAACCAAATATGCATACAAGTGAAATAACATCATATGAACTCGCTCGCATGATCAAATCACTAAAATAACACCTAGAACTATGAATCGGACCTCAAAACGAATGATAGTTTCAAAGAAACTTAAGAACTTTTAATTTTACAACCGGACGTCCGAAATATGTCAAATCAACTCCGTTTTGCACCAAATTTTATAGACAAGTCATAATTAGTGAGCTGAACCTATTTCAAGTTCCGGAACCTAAATACGAACCCAGTAGCAACAAAGTCAACATACGGTCCAACTTAAAAATTCTTTAAGCCTTCAAATTACTAGTTTTCAACAAATCACGTTAAATCAAGTTAGGGACTTCCGAATTCGATTCTGGGCATACGTCCAAGTCCCAAATTACGATACGGACCCACCAGAACTGTCAAAATACTAATCCGGGTATGTTTACATAATATATTAACAATAGTCAACTCAAATTATTTTAAGGCTAAATTTCACCTTTTCTTCAATTTTTCACATAAATTTATTTTTGAAAAACAAAAAAGCAGACTGTGCACAAAAATTGAGAAATCTAAATGGAGTTATTCGAGATCTCGGAATATAGAAATGAAGGCTAAAACTCAAAATGACCTATCGGGTCATCGCAAGTTCCACCGACTTGCCACCACCATCGTGGATGTATCTTTCACTATAGTTTGGCTTTTGACATTTCAAACAATCCTGTATAGACACGGTTATATGATTTGTTGCACCAGAATCCATCCATCATGTGTGTCTTAGTACCGAAGTCAAATTAACCTCAGAACAAACAAAATTAAGAGGCGACCTTTCTTTGTATGCCGTGTATGATAGCTGGTACAATCCTTTTTCTTATGACCTACAACATTACAAAAGAAACAACAATCTATAGTTGGTTCCTGATTTTTTTATGTTGCTGTATTAGCTGCTTCCATATTCTTTCTCTTCTTGTCTTTCCTTTTGTCCTTAGGGACATCAGCTATGTGAGTACAATTTATTTTTTTATTGCTTCAATCATTCCTCTTCCTAAATACAGTGAGATGAGCTCATTTAGATGTCAAGTCTCTTTCTGATAATTATAGCTCACTTTAAACTGACTAAACTGTGGTGGAAGGGATATCAAAACCAAATGCACTAGCAAGTCCACAGAAAGATCCAACTTAAGTGCTTTCAACTTAGAAGCAAGATAAGACATTTGCAGGATGTACTCCCCGATATTACCTTTGCCTTGATAATTCATTGAAATCAGACTTGTCAAGAGTATACAAATCTCAGCCTTTTCACTCTTGGAGAATACTTTTCTCAATTTTTTCCATAAATTTCTTAGTCGTCTTAACATTGTCTGTAACGGCCCGACCAGTCATTTTGAGCCCTAGCATGTCGTTCAGCAGTTTGAGGCCCTAAGCAGCTTCACTTCAGGTATTATAACTTGTGCGTATGGTCGGAATTTAATTTTGGAAAGTTCAGAGTTTATTTGGAAAGAAAATTCTAATTTTGGAGGCTTTAAGTTGAAAGAATTGACTAAGGTTGGATTTCTGAGTAAACGATCTCGGAATCGGGATTTGAAGGTTCTAACAGATTCGTATGATGATTTTGGACTTGGGCGTACGTCCGGGTTAAATTTTGGATACCCGGGAACGTTTCGGCACCTATTATGGAAATTGGCATTTTTAGAAGAATTGCTTAAATTTGGGTTGTAGTGCATTTCAATGTTATTGATGATCGTTTGTGATTCCAAGTTTGGAAATAGCTCTGTATGGTGATTCTGGTATTAGGAGCGCATCCGGATGTGGATTTGGAGGCCCGTAGGTCATTTTGAGGTCTTTTGACGAAAGTTGGAATTTGAAGGGTTTTGGAAAGTTTGACCGGGAGTAGACTTTTTGATATCAGGGTTGGATACCGATTGCGGAAGTTGGAGTAGGTCCGTAATGTCAATTATAACTTGTGTGCAAAATTTGAGGTCAATCGGATGTGATTTAATAGGTTTTGACATAGATTGTAGAAGTTTGAAATTTCAAAGTTCATTAAGTTTGAAAGTGATTCGTAGTTTAGATATTGTTTGATGTGATTTGAGGACTCGAGAAGGTCCGTGTTATGTTATGGGACTCGTTTGTGTGATTGGACGGGGTCCCGAGATACTCGGGTGAGTTTTGGAGTGGTTTCAGACCAAATTAGAGCTGTTTTGGACTGCTATTTCTGGTGCCTTGTTTCCTTCTTCGCGAACGCGAAGGAAGTCCCGTGTTCGCGAAGAAGAAATTTTTGGGGTGCTGGATTTGGCCTTCACGAACGCAAAGCATTGGATGCGAACGCGAGGCAAGGTATGGTCAAGCTTACATGAATGCGACGCAGTGGTCACGAACGCGAAGAAGAAAAGGGAGCCGGGACCCTGAGCCATTAAGCCTTCGCGAACGCGAAGCTTAGACTGCGAATGCGAAGAAGGAGGGCAGTTGGCTACCGTGAATGAGAGAGCTTGAATGCAAACATGATGATGTGCATGGTCAGGCCTTCGCGAATGCGACACTGGTCACGCGAACGCGAAGAAGCACGGGTCTGGGCAGATTTGATTTAATACGGGATATGGCTCATTCTCTCATTTTTCACTAGGATGGATGATTTTTGGAGAGCTTCAAGGGGAGAGTTTTATCATCTATGTCAAGGTAAGTGATTCCCACCTATTGCAAGTTAAATAGTTGGTTTATATATGGATTTAAACAAGGAAATTAGTAGAAAATTTGAATTTTGAAGAAAAACCTAGAAAATGGTATTCTTGGATTTTTGACAACGAATTTGGGAATGAAATTGGAAATAAATTATACATTTGAGTTCTTGAGTTTATGGGTTATGGTTATCTTCAAAAATATTCGGAATCCGAGCACGTGGGCCCGAGGGTTGTTTTATCGATTGTTTGAGCGGAGTTAGAAATTGTTATAAATTGGATTATAATGAGTATTCGAGTGTATATTAATGGGTTTGCATAATTATTGGCTACTTTTGGAGCGTTGAGCAACGATTCGAGTTGTTTGAAGGGCTCGGAAGCCGGTTATGGAACTACGGAGCGAGGTAAGTCTCCTTTCTAACCTTGTAAGAGGGAATTTACCCCATAGGTGAACTAAATTATTGTGTGCTTCTATTTGTGGGGGGCAACGTACGCACGAGGTGATGAGAGTCGGTACGTAGCTACTAGCTATGCCTACGTCGGGGTAGTTTTAGGCTCACATCCTTCCTTGTTGATATTGTTATTGATTGATGTTTATTGTTTGCCTTGAGAGGGAGCGAGATTGAGTCTGCTTATTAAATATTTTGAAAGGAGTTGAAATTGAATAACTTAGGATTTAAAAGGTTTCATTTGAACTTCGTGATTTCGAAAAGAATTGAGAAATATTATAATAGCTGAAGAAATCTATGTGTAACCGCGTCGCATGTATGTTTCGCGAGCGGGGTAATTTCCTTAAAATGATACAAGCTGAATTTCCCTTATTTTAAAAAGAATCAAGAAAGAGATATGATTTTAATATTAAATTTATATTTGACTGCGTCGCAAGTATGATCCGCGAGCGGGGTGATTCCTTAAATTCATGTTTGACCACGTCGTACATATGATTCACGAGTGGGGTATTTCCTACTACTCTTATGGGATCGGGCCGTTCACGTCGGCAGGATTTATGTACCACACTCTCATGGGAGAGGACCGTTCGCCTCGGCAG
>AWOL01S0062953.1:25045-37089 GCA_000715115.1 Nicotiana otophora
CTTCGCGAATGCGACACTGGTCACGCGAACGCGAAGAAGCACGGGTCTGGGCAGATTTGATTTAATACGGGATATGGCTCATTCTCTCATTTTTCACTAGGATGGATGATTTTTGGAGAGCTTCAAGGGGAGAGTTTTATCATCTATGTCAAGGTAAGTGATTCCCACCTATTGCAAGTTAAATAGTTGGTTTATATATGGATTTAAACAAGGAAATTAGTAGAAAATTTGAATTTTGAAGAAAAACCTAGAAAATGGTATTCTTGGATTTTTGACAACGAATTTGGGAATGAAATTGGAAATAAATTATACATTTGAGTTCTTGAGTTTATGGGTTATGGTTATCTTCAAAAATATTCGGAATCCGAGCACGTGGGCCCGAGGGTTGTTTTATCGATTGTTTGAGCGGAGTTAGAAATTGTTATAAATTGGATTATAATGAGTATTCGAGTGTATATTAATGGGTTTGCATAATTATTGGCTACTTTTGGAGCGTTGAGCAACGATTCGAGTTGTTTGAAGGGCTCGGAAGCCGGTTATGGAACTACGGAGCGAGGTAAGTCTCCTTTCTAACCTTGTAAGAGGGAATTTACCCCATAGGTGAACTAAATTATTGTGTGCTTCTATTTGTGGGGGGCAACGTACGCACGAGGTGATGAGAGTCGGTACGTAGCTACTAGCTATGCCTACGTCGGGGTAGTTTTAGGCTCACATCCTTCCTTGTTGATATTGTTATTGATTGATGTTTATTGTTTGCCTTGAGAGGGAGCGAGATTGAGTCTGCTTATTAAATATTTTGAAAGGAGTTGAAATTGAATAACTTAGGATTTAAAAGGTTTCATTTGAACTTCGTGATTTCGAAAAGAATTGAGAAATATTATAATAGCTGAAGAAATCTATGTGTAACCGCGTCGCATGTATGTTTCGCGAGCGGGGTAATTTCCTTAAAATGATACAAGCTGAATTTCCCTTATTTTAAAAAGAATCAAGAAAGAGATATGATTTTAATATTAAATTTATATTTGACTGCGTCGCAAGTATGATCCGCGAGCGGGGTGATTCCTTAAATTCATGTTTGACCACGTCGTACATATGATTCACGAGTGGGGTATTTCCTACTACTCTTATGGGATCGGGCCGTTCACCTCGGCAGGATTTATGTACCACACTCTCATGGGAGAGGGCCGTTCGCCTCGGCAGGTTAATAGATGCATCTATGATTCGCGCCGTTCGACCCTCGGCAATGCTCATTTTACTTTTATATTGGATCGGGTCGTACGCCTCGGCATTTCCTATATATATATTATCCTTATGGAATCGTGCGTAATATTTGGAAAGAGGCCAGTGTATCTGAGGTTTTTCGCTGATTTGAATTATGACAACCTCTTTGATGAGATCCACTATCTCTATATATATATGCTCTGGTTACGGAGGAAACTTGCTAGTTGAGAGCTTGAGTAAAAATTATAAATAGGGGAATTATACCACGTATTTTATATATGTTTATTTCATACATTTACTCGGTTTCATATTTATTCACTTATTTAGTGTACCTGATATTATTGGACCACTAGTAAGTGTCGATGTCGACCTCTCGTCACTACTTCTTCGAGGTTAGACGGGATACTTCCAGACAATTATTGTATTTTATTTTGTTCCCTAGTAAATGCTCATGCTCTTGTGACACCGGGTTCTGAGATGATTATGTGATTATTCAGTATTGAAATTTGCGAAAAATATTATTATTTACTCTGTGAGGTTCATCATTTATTATTTAATTGAAGGAAATTTACGATTTCAGAAATATTAGAATGAGAATTTACTAATTATTGGTGTTGGCTTGCCTGACAGTAGTGTCCATCGCCATCACGACCTTTCAAGGATTTTGGGTCGTGACAATATGGTATCAGTGCCCTAGGTTCACTTAGGTCTCACAAGTAATGAGAGAATCTAGTAAAGTCTTGCGGATCGGTACGGAGACATCTGTACTTATCTTCAAGAGGCTAAAAGGCTGTTACAAGCACTTCCCTTCTTGATTCCTTATTGTGCGATTTTATTTCCTGTTAGGCTTGTGCCTTCATTTCCTTCCTATTCAATCTTACGCGGCATGAAGCGCTTGTTATAATTTGGGAATCGAGGAACTTAAATGATACTACAGATGTGGTGCAGGATGTTTCTCCCTGCGTATTTGCTTTGGGCTATTGTCATCGCCTTGTGGAATGCCGCTCTGTCGTTTCAGCACAGTATCAGTATTACCTAAGGTTTTGAGATTTGGCATTGATTGTTATGATGAATTCGTGCGTTGCTGTCGCGCAGTGTATGTATAATGGTAGGGTACTTGCCTATGTGTCAAATTAGTGAATGACTTGGAAGGAGGTTCACTCAGTCCATGATTCAGAGATTCAGTATTTTATTTTCAGTGGAGGAAAGGTAATCGTACTATGAATGTTTGGGTTTGGGGTTGATGGATTAACGAGGCTTGATATTTTTGAATGTTGTAGAGTTCTCAATTGTGATTTGATGTCATCGCCTTGTTAAATGCGTTAAGGGTTCGCCGATGTTATGGTTTTCTTCAATTTTCCTTCGAGGCAGGGTGTTGTGAAATGGTGCCTGGGATGCGGTTGTCAGAGATAACGGAGTGTAGTGATTTCGGAATCGAACTGGTACTTCTAGTATTGATGGCTCAAGAAAGATGATCTTCTAAGAGGTTTAGATTTGGTGGCGACTCATGTGATCGAATGTTACAGAAATGGATTCGGGTTTGGAGCAACAATTAGGCAGCGAATGACGAAGAAGGACATGTGGGAAGTGTCTTGCGGTGGTTGAATTGTTAGGAGGTCAAGTATGAAGATAAGAAGTAGAGTAGTTACTACTAGGAGAGGGTTTGACTAAAGTGGGAAAGTGGAAGAGTAGCATATGGGTTCTATGGTAGGATAGCCACACGCCTTGAGGGAAGCTTAGAGCAATTTGGGAACCGTGATGGGTAGTGACTAGGACCATGGATTTTATTTTGATGCAACATGACTTCGAGTTTGGAATGCGTTGTTAGACTTTTAGCTGATGTCAATGGGGAAGGAGGAACCTTGGCGGGTCCCAGGGCTATGTAATTATAGCTTGAAGCTAAGTGGGAGAGTCCCACCGTCTATGATTGGATTGCGTAGTTGTCAACTTGTGCAGTTTCTGGTTATCAGTGTATTGATGGGTTATTACGACTAAGGAAAGAAAATATCAGTGGTAACTTGAGCAAAGGATTTGAGGATTGTGTGCTATCTTTGGCCTTATTGGTTCATGTTCAGGTCTTGGGCAGCCTCAGAGTCTATGTTTCATGTGGATGTGATGTATAAGGAAAGGAATTCAACCGGTTGCTTCTTCGAGAGGGTGTTCATGTGCTAGCAGAGCCTTGGAGTTTGATTATATTCGGGGTCAAGTTAGAGTGGGCGACTCTCAACGATGGTTCTAGTGGGTTCAAAGATTCAAAGTGCGATGCCTAAGAATTTCGAGCCAGTAGTATGGTTAAGTATTGAACTTTTGCAGTGGATTATGAAAAGTGGCTTGGAGTGTTCTACGTTATCTTCGGTCTGCGGTATGGAATTGGAGGAATGGGAGGAAATAACTTCGGATTCCTAGAGGGATTTTCAGGATGGGTGTACCAGTTGAAGATGCGAATATGCACATAAGGAGGGTATGAGATGGTTCATGGGTTTTGGAGACAACGTGGTCTCGTGAAATAAGGTCACTCAGGATGAGTACGGATTTGGGTTCATGATGTTTTGAGTGGAGCTATTATTATTTCTAGGGCAAGTCCCGAGTAAATTAGAAAAAGTGGCTCAGTTGGTAATGGTTGAAACAACACGGTTATGGCAGCGTCCAGCTTCTCCAGCATGAAGTTATACATATAGTTTGTGGTTGTACACTTGGGCTTGAGCGCCACCACAACTTGCTTGATTTGGGAGGTATCCGATTCATATGGCAGTTTAGATTACGACATGAGGTTGTATTTTCTGCAATTTGGGAATTTAGTTGCGTGTTGCATTGGTTCGTCTGAAACGAGCTAAGTAAAAGATTTCTATATGATAAAATGTTTATCCTATTAGGGGATCAAGGGTTATTATGGAATTCTGGTACTCTTACATATTGGCATGTTAGGTGCAGTGAGCGGCATGGGGAATTGGAAGCTGAGGATCAAGGTTGCGGTTAGGGGTTGACAAGAATGTCACGAGCTCGGATGATCAGGGAAGAATTCAGATGGTTAGAATCAGCTGGTATTGTCTTTAGAGTCACCTAAGATCGGTGTCCTGTGTAAGAGGCTTTGTGTACTGATTTGCGGCTTCTTGATTTGCTTTATAGAATTAGTGTGGCCAGTGGTATGGATGTGCAAACTTGCTACCTGGTGCGGAAGATCGTGGGAGCGTACCCCATGGGAAGATTGCATAAGTGTGACATATAGTCACCTGATTGATTAAAGGTTGGAACCAAGTATGGAGATTTGGTACTATCGCTAATGTGAGAATTTATGCCTGAAGAGTGCTCAGTTCATTTGGTGGTGGAATGTGGAAGTTTGTTCCGGATTTGACGACTGCTCTTATATGTCGTGAATAGGTAATTGTGGGTCCTTGAGAGGTTATTTAGCCAAGCATGGTATGATCATAATAGGTTTAAGGTCCGTAGATGGATCTAAATGTAAATGTGGGCTCTATATCAGGCCGGATGTGCTCATCTCAGCATAGCGTTGTTTTCGGAAGGGTCTTTGGGCCTTGGATATTCTTTCTATCGTTAGCTATTCCGTGTAATCTATATTATACTAGGTGGGTTGTGAGGTGGTTTGAGTATTCGCACCCGTATTGAGATCCCGTATGGTTTTTGGTATTATGTGAGCAGGACGACTCTTGAGATGCAGATCATATATCGCACCTTAGTTGTGCTTGAGTTTTGTAGCACGTGACGCTACCCATCTCCCCAGAATTTTTATTATGCACTTGGCGTGCTTATGGTTGATATTCGGCCATTTCGTGAATATAAGCGTTATGGCTCGATGTATATTTTCTTTAGATTATTATGTATGTATAGTGTGGCACGCCGCCACGGGTATCATGGTTGGATCGGGTTGTACGCCGCAACGGTATCATGTGTGGATCGGGTTGCACGTCGCAACAATGTGTTATTGAGAACAATTTCCTATATCTATTATTGCTTGTTTTGCTTTTCATTTCCTAAGGAAGGTTCATAACATCCTTTCAGTTGTTTAATTAGTTACGTGGGTTGAGTAGTTCTTTCCAGAGTTCATTTTTCCTTATGTATCACATTTGAGTTTGTAGCTTGTTGGCACATTATGACATCTTATGAGATTTTTGGCAGTGTCTGAGGTGGCTTATTGCCTGAGCAGCTTGTACTGGGTGAGACACGATTATTGGACATGGGATCAGTGCGATCAGATTTATATGAAGCATATTAAAGAGTAAATACTGCTATTCAGTCCAGAATGAGGTAATGGATCTTGCTGGGAGGAGAGACTCCATAAATTGTGATTCAATAGATGGTTATGAGTTTAAGCAAGGCTTAATTGGTCATGAGGTACACTACGGGCTTCGGTTAGTGGAAAGTTTAGATGATGTTCTTTGGAAAGATTGCCTCGGGCAAGTGAGTTACATGGTGCATGGTAAGAATCCAGTGAGAGTATACAATCATATATTGGTACATCGCGTAGTGACTGAAACGATGTTTGTATGTTGGAAGCAGGCCTAGTAGAGAATTTTGGACGTTGGAATTTGGCTCTAAGGCTTAGTTTCCTAAATAAAGGGGAGGATCTTCAGATTTGCTCGAGCTAATGTGCTCAGCTGGGTTGGAGAAGTACGGGAAGGTGCACGAGGTGTTAAACAGTGATTTCAGACAACTCCAGAACAGTCCTTAGCACGTTCGAGGACGAACATATGTTTAAGTGGGAGAGAATGTAACGACCCGACCGGTCGTTTTGAGCCCTTGCACGTCGTTCAACAGTTTGAGGACCTGAGCAGCTTCACTTCAGGTATTATGACTTGTGCGTAAGGTCGAAATTTAATTTCGGGAACTTCGAAGTTGATTTGGAAAGAAAATTCTAATTTCGGGAACTTCGAAGATGATTTGGAAAGAAAATTCTAATTTCGGAAGTTTTAAGTTGGAAGAATTGACTAAGATTGGATTTTTGAGTAAACGACCTCAAAATCGGGATTTGAAGGTTCCAACAGGTTTGTATGATGATTTTGGACTTATGCGTATGTCCTGGTCGAATTTTGGATGACCCAGGAACGTTTCAGCACCTATTATGGAAGTTGGTATTTTTAGAAGGATTTCTTAAATTTGGGTTGTAGTACATTTCAATGTTATTGATGCCCGTTTGGGATTCCGAGTTTGGGAATAGCTCAGTATGAGACCCGTTTTGTAGATATGGCCCATCATGCTATTCTTCTGCTTCCTACCGATAGATAGAGGGTGAGGAGGTTTATTGAGGCACTCACTCACCCTATCAAGCTACAGATGGCCAAGGAGACCGAAAGTCAGATTTCCTTTTAGGCAGCTGCTAATGTTGCGAGGAGGATCGAGATGGTTCTTGCACATGGGGGAGGTCAGGGGTCTAACAAGAGGCCTCGTCATTCAGGTGGGCTTAGCGGTGCCTCGTTTGGAGGCAAGGGTACTTTTGGTAGAGGCCATCCTCCTAGGCCGTTTCATTCAGCACTCCAGGCATCCCATAGTGCTTCAAGTGGTCGTGGCCCTCATATGCCTTATTTCGACCAGCTAGCCTACAGTACACCACCAGCTCCTATTAGTGCACCTTCGCTCTAGAGTTTCAGGGTGGTTACTCAGGTCAACAGGGTCAATTTCAGGGTCAGCAGTCACAGTAGCCGAGGTCCTGTTATACTTGTGGTGATCCGAGGCACATTGCTAGATTTTACCCTCATGCATCAAGCAGTTCACAACATCAGGGTTCTGGTGTCATAGTCCCGGCACCGGGTGCTTCACCGCCCGCTCAACCAGCTAGATGTAGGGGTCAGGTAGCCAGCGGTGGTGGTCGGGCCGTTGGAGGTGGAGGTCAGGCCGCTAGAGGTGGAGGCCAGCCGGCTAGGGCCCGACCTAGAGATGTAGTTTAGAGTGGTGGGGACCAGCCTCGATGTTATGCTTTTTCATCCAGACCTGAGGCTGAGTCATCTGACGCTGTTATAACAAGTACCGTTTCAGTTTGCAGTAGAGATGCTTAAGTTCTATTTGATTCGGGTTCTACCTACTCCTATGTGTCATCATATTTTGCATCATAATTGGTTGTGCCTCGTGGTTCTTTGAGTGCTCTTGTGTATGTATCCACACCTGTGGGAGATGCTATTGTTGTAGATCGTGTTTATCGCTCCTGTGTTGTTGTCGTTGGGAGTCTTGAGACCAGTGTAGATCTTCTACTTCTCGATATGGTAGATTTTGATGTTATCTTCAGTATGGATTAGCTGTCACCTTATCACTCTATATTAGATTGTCACGCCAAGATAATGACCTTAGCTTTACGGGGGTTGCCTCGATTAGAGTGGAGAGGGACTCCTGGCTATTCTAGCAGCAGGGTTATCTCTTATATGAAGGCTCGACGTATAGTCAAGAAGGGGTGTCTAGCTTATTTGGCTTATGTTCGCCATTCTAGTGCAGAGGTTCCTTCCGTGGATTCAGTACCAGTTGTTCGTGAGTTTCCAGAGGTGTTTCTTACAGACCTGCTGGGGATGCCACCCGACAGGGATATCGATTTTTGTATTGATTTGGCTCCGGGCACTCAGTCCATCTCTATTCCGCCATACCGTATGGCCCCGCCAGGGTTTAAAGAATTGAAGGAACAATTGCAAGATTTTCTTGATAAGGGCTTCATTAGACCTAGTGTTTCGCCCTGGGGTGCACATGTGTTGTTTGTGAAGAAGAAGGATGGATCGATGAGGATGTGCATAGATTATCGGTAGTTGAACAAAGTCACCATCAAGAACAAGTATCCATTGCCGAGGATTGATGACTTATTTGATCAACTTCAGGGTACCAAGGTGTTTTCAAAGATTGATTTGCGATCTGGCTACCATCAGTTAAGGATTAGGGCATCCGATGTCCCCAGGACAGATTTTTGGACTCGGTACGGACATTATGAGTTTCTAGTGATGTCCTTTGAGTTGACAAATGCCCCAACAACATTTATGGATCTGATGAACCGAGTGTTCAAACCTTATTTGGACTCTTTTGTGATTGTGTTTATTGATAATATCATGATCTACTCCCGCAATCGAGAGGAGCATGAGCAGCATATTCAGATTGTACTTCAGACTCTGAGAGCCAGTCAGTTATATGCTAAGTTTTCAAAGTGCGAGTTTTGGTTAGACTTAGTCACCTTCTTAGGGTACGTTGTATCAGCAGAGGGGATTCAGGTGGATCCTAAGAAGATTGAGGTAGTTTAGAACTGGCCTAGACCCACTTCTGCTACGGAGATTAGGAGTTTCTTCGGTTTGGCGGGCTATTACAGTCGATTTATGGAGGGGTTTGCATCTATAGCAGCCCCGTTGACCAGGTTGACCCAGAAGGGTGCCCCGTTCAGATGGTCAGACGAGTGTGAGGCGAGCTTTCAGAAGCTAAAGACTACTTTGACTACAGCGCTGGTGTTGGTGTTTCCCATAGGTTCAAGAGTTTTTGCGGTATATTGTGATGCGTCCCATGTTGGACCCGGTGCAGTATTGATGCAGGATAGCAGGGTGATTGCATATGCGTCACGACAGTTGAAGGTTCATGAGAAAAATTACCCTGTCCATGACTTAGAGTTGACAACCATTGTTCATGCGCTGAAGATTTGGAGGCATTATCTTTACGGTGTGTCGTGTGAGGTTTTCACGGATCATCGGAGCCTACAGTATTTGTTCAAGCAAAAGGAGCTCAATTTGAGGCAGAGGAGGTGGTTGGAGTTATTGAAAGACTATGATATCACCATCTTGTCACATCCCGAGAAGGCCAATGTGGTGGCTGATGCCTTAGTAGAAATTCAGTGAGTATGGGCAGCCTTGCGTACATTCCAGTTGGTGAGAGACCGCTTGCATTAGATGTTCAGGACTTGGCCAATCAGTTCGTGAGATTGGATGTTTCTGAGCCCAGTCGTGTTCTAGCTTGTACAGTCACTCGGTCTTCCTTGTTTGAGCGCATCAGGGAGCGGCAGTATGACGACCCTCATTTGCTTGTCCTTAAGGACATAGTGCGGCATGGTAGTGCCAAGCAGGTTACTGTTGGAGATGACAAAGTTTTGAGGATGCATGGTCGTGTTTGCATGCCTAATATGGATGGACTTCATGAGTTGATACTTGAGGAGGCTCACAGTTCCCGGTATTCTATTCATCTGGGTGCCGCCAAGATGTATCAGACTTGCGGCAACATTATTGGTGGAGGAGAATGAAGAAGGATATAGTTGCATATGTAGCTCGGTGTCTAAATTGTTAGCAAGTAAAGTGTGAGCATCAGAGACCTGGTGGTTTGCTTCAGAAGTTGGAGATTCCTGAGTGGAAGTGGGAGCGTATCACTATGGATTTCATTGTTGGACTCCCACGGACTCAGAGGAAATTCGATGGAGTTTGGGTCATTGTGGATAGGATAACCAAGTCAGCGCATTTCATTTCTGTGGCAGTTACCTATTCTTCGGAGCGGTTGGCAGAGATTTACATTCGCGAGAACGTCCGTATTCACGATGTGCCCGTGTCTATCATTTCTGACCGAGGTACGCAGTTCACCTCACACTTTTGGAGGGTAGTACAACGTGAGTTGGGCAGGCGGGTTGAGTTGAGCACAACATGTCATCCTCAGACGGACGGGTAGTCCGAGCGCACTATTAAGGTATTGGAGGATATGCTCCACGCTTGTGTTATAGACTTCGGAGGTTCGTGGGATCAGTTCTTACCGCTTGCGGAGTTTGACTACAACAACAGCTACCAGTCGAGCATTCAGATGGCTCCCTATGAGGAATTATACGGTAGGCGGTGCCGATCGCCAGTTGGATGGTTCGAGCCGGGGGAGGCTCGGTTGTTGGGTACAGATTTAGTACAGGATGCCTTGGATAAGGTTAAGATTATTCAGGATCGACTTCGCACAGCTCAGTCCAGGCAGAAGATTTATGCCAACCGTAGAGTTCGTGATGTTGCATTCATAGTCGGAGAGAGAGTGTTGCTCCGGGTATCACCCATGAAGGGTGTGATGAGGTTTGGGAAGAAGGGCAAGTTGATCCCTCGGTATAACGGGCTTTTCGAGATTCTTGAGAGAGTGGGAGAGGTGGCTTACAGGCTTGCGTTGCCACCGGGCTTATCAGCAGTTCATTCGGTGTTCCATGTGTCCATGCTCCAGAAGTATCACGTCGATCCGTCCCACGTGTTAGATTTCAGCTCTATCCAGTTGGACAAGGATTTGACTTACGAGGAGGAGCCGGTGGGTATTCTAGCCCGGCAGGTTTGTCAGTTGAGATCGAAGAGTTATCCTTCAATTCGAGTACAGTGGAGAGGTCAGCCCGTCGAGGCAGTTACTTGGGAGTCCGAGTCGGACATGCAGAGTAGATATCCCCACCTTTTCACTAGCCCAGGTACTTTTCTATATCCGTTTGAGGACGAACAGTTATTTTAGAGGTGGAGAATGTGATGACCCGATAGGTCATCTTATGTTTTAGAACCTAATTTTGCGCTTTGAAGCCTTAAAAATCTAATTTTTATCCTCCTCGATTTGCGTGCATAGTTCAGGCGTGTTTTCGGAAAGCTTTTTTGTTCAAAATTGTGAAAAATATGAAATTTTGCTTTGAAAATCATTTGAGTTGACTTTGGTTAACGTTTTGAGCAAACAGATCCGGATTTATATTTTAACGGTCCCGGTGGGCCCGTATCATGATTTGGGACTTGGGTATATGCCCGGAATCGAATTCGGAAGTCCCTAGCTCGAGATATCGGACTTTGTTGAAATTGGAAAGATAAAGGCTTAATGAATTTGAAATGTTTGACCCATAGTGGACTTTTTGGATATCGGGTCGTATTTTAGTTCCGGAACCCGGTATATGTCCAATACCAAATTTATGACTTGTCCGTCAAATTTGGTGAGAAACATAGTTGGTTTGACTGATTCGGAAGTCCGGTTGTGAAATTAGAACTTCATGAGTTTTCTTAAAAATTGCCTTTGATTTGATGCTAAATTTGTAGTTCTAGGTGTTATTTTGATGATCTGATCGCGCGAGCAAGTTTGTATGATATTTTTAGACTTGTGTGCACAATTGGTTTACAGCCCCGAGGGCTCGGGTGAGTTTCAGATAGGCTACGGAGTGGAATTTGATTTAGAACATTTCTCGTGTGCTTCAGTTTTTGGTGCAGGCCTCAGACCTCGCAATTACGAGGTTAGGCTTCGCATTTGTGACCTCTGATGGGTTCACATTTGCGAGCAACTCATCGTATTTGCAAAGAATAGCTGGGGCACCTCAAGTTCACATTTGCAAACAAAACATCACATTTGTGAAGTGGGACGGGGGGGTTCAGTGATCGCAATTGCGATCAAATGGTCGCATTTGCTGAATGGCCACTGTTCGCAATTGCGAACAAATCATCGCAATTGCGATGATAGCAGAAAATGTGAGACTTCGCATTTGCGAAGAAGAACTCGCATTTGCTGGGTTCGCAATTGCGAACCCAGCAAATGCGAGTTCTTCTTCGCAAATGCGAAGTCTCACATTTTCTGCTATCATCGCAATTGCGATGATAGCAGAAAATGTGAGACTTCGCATTTGCGAAGAAGAACTCGCATTTGCTGGGTTCGCAATTGCGAACCCCAGGTTTCAATTGCGACGTCTACGACTGGTCAAGTATGAGTTAGACGGGATTTTTTGCTCATTATTCAAATTTTCAAAACAAGAAAACCCTAGAGGCGATTTTTCAAAGAACGTTTCTTCCCCAAATCATTGGTAAGTGATTCTAAACTAGTTGTTTTCAATCTTTCACTATATTTCACAAGTTTTCAAAATAAAATCTAGAGTTTTCATAGTGGAATTTGGGGGG
>AWOL01S0062955.1:1880-22363 GCA_000715115.1 Nicotiana otophora
GAGTATTAACAACCCCATGTACTCAGCAAGTATCATAACTAACCTCGACGAGGTAACATAAGTAAGATTTATAAATGATACTCGCTAATCGGATGTGTAGTTCATAATTGCAACAAGTGCATAACAGTAATATGATCAAATATTCAAATCATGGATTAAACCACCTTGTGCGCTCAATTTTCTCAACGTACTATGCTCAGTAAGTAATAAAACATATATAATGATGATATGCAAATAAATCGAGTAACCAGCCAAGGAAACTATAAGTAAAGAAGAAATGCAATAACCTAACATAAATTTGTCGAAGCGCCCAATCTAATATAAATAGTAATCACAACACGGATCTATAGACCATATCATAATCTCAATAATCAAACCAAACCACCGATCAACCTTCCCAAGGCACACATCAAACAAAATTCTATTAGTTTCTCACAATCCATGTGTACACCATCAAGAAGGAACGTGAGAGCGTAACCCTGGGGGGGAAGGATCCATAAACATATGTTGCGTGGACAACTTACGTTCTAATAATATCAACCGCACGGACAACTCACATGCCAATAACAACAATATTAGAATATGCATGGACTACTCACGTGCTAACAATATCAACCGAATAGACAACTCATGTATTGCACGGAAAACTCACGTGCCAATATCACAATCTGTCTGATGTGGTAAGAAGATCAATATCACAATCCTCCCAATGTGGTCACATGCTCAATATCACAATCCCTCTGACGTGGTCACATACTCAATATCACAATTTGCCCGGCATAGTCACAGGCTACCTGTCAAATCATATCACACGGAAAGAAGATATAAAAACAACTCAAAAACATCAAATAATGTCATAGAAAACAAACCCAAACAGTAAAGGTCGAATCTCTAACCAAATACCCAAAGTCAACAAAAATGTCAACCTGCACCCGCATCTCGGAACCCGACAAAACTCACAAATTCCAGAAACCCATTTGAATACGAGTCCAACCATACTAATTTTACCAAAATCCGACTCCGTATCGATGTTCAAATAAAAAATATTCACTTTAAAAACGTTTTTATAAATACATCCAATCTATCTTTTAAATTCATCAAGTAAATGCCAAAATCAAAGATGGAATCATGTAATACAATCAAACATGAGTAGAAACAATGTCACGACCCAAATTAGAGGGCCACGACGGGCACTCGGTGCCTTACTCAACCGAGTACCAACATAATGCATCTTTATTATCACACCATCATGGGTAAATGGGCCAGAAGAGCCGTCATGAGATAACTAGAATAAAATATAAAGAAATACTAGACATAGGATGACCCAACATGATATAGCAACTTATACATGTGACATACAGGTCTATAAGGCCGATATGATCATTTATACACTCAATACATAGGCCGACAAGGCCATACAACTATCAATACACATGACATAATTCTACAAGCCTCTAAGAGTACATAAACGTCATAAAGGTCGGGACAAGATCACACCATACCAATCAATACATGTCCAAATAATACTGACCAAGTAGGTAACTCCGGAGCAAGTGGAGTGCCCCAACACCTTCCACTGAGTTGATATCCTACAGGACGACTATCAACCTGACTATCGGGACTAGTGGATATGAAATGCAGCGTCCCTAGGAAAAAGGGACGTTAGTATAAATAAAGTACCGAGTATGTAAGGGATGAAAGCGGTATATAAAACACATGAAGGAAACATGGACTAAAAACTTAACCTGTATGTCTGAATAGCTTTGTGAATCATGACATTTATAGTGCCATGCATATGCGCATAAATGGCATATCATGCATAGGTATATGCGTATATAACATCCTCAAGCCTCTGAGGGCATCCCATCATATCATTTCGGCCTCTATGGGCGAAATCATCAACGTATACCAGCTAATCATGTGGTGGTGTGTATATAACACCATAACCTTTCCCCGTACACCATATACATATAATATATGTGTATATAACGCCATCTGGTCATGGGTCAATGTACATGTGTAAATGAATACAATGCATAATGAAGTAAGTCAATAAGATCTCTCTGAATGTCATAAGATCATTATGCCTTCTGATAAACTTTATCAACTTACGTATTTTCTGAGACCCATGAACAAACGACAAAATAATAAGACACATGGTGAATCAAGAACATTGGCACCCCTAGTACTTATATGAATAGGTCATTTATGAAAGTTGCAAGTTTGCTCGTTTCGTTTGTATCATATGGATAATGCCAAAAAAAGAGATAGCCTTAACATACCTCAAGTCGTCAATGCAATTCAACAATAAGCTTACGACAACTAGTGCGCCAACCCTATAATAATGAAATACATGTACAACTTAGATGGCGCTAGTATATCACATATCTCAAACGATAAATCGATTCAAAAGTAAAACGACAAGTATTTCCCCTAATTTTACTGCTCCCTCAAGCCTACTATAGGCTAAATACAAACACAATACGATCGGCAACTCAACAACAACACAACTACAATTCGGGACCTTCAATACAACAAAAACCCCAAATATACCATAACACACCCAATCAACAAGTTATCAATTAGCCTGAAATGGTGATGACGAGCGACCAGTCTACTATCCTACCACATGTGGCATTTCTTCGCGCCCTTTAATCCGTCTAAACTCCATAAATCAGCAGCAGATTAGGCGAACATTTGTGGACTACAAAACAGTCCACTAAAAGTAAAATAAATCGAACTCACGGCTTTTGATCACCGTCCCATGAGTTCTAACTATTAGGAAACGAATGTATCAACCTTCCTTGATATTTAAAGATTAAATATAGAAATTAGAAGTTTTCTTAACTAAGAAGTACCTTCCAAAACTCACACTACAAAGAAACGGCGATATAACGATACATACACATTGGTATTTCGGGTACAAGGCATGATCTTCTCAGTCTAATTAATGAGAGTATATCTTCTCTTTACACATGGGTATGTTCAGGTAGAAGGCATTGTACGTGCTTTCTTGGCCGGGTTATCTCGGTTGAGCGCTGGTCGCACTCCCTGAGGTCCGGGCATGACACATGAATGCCTTGATTAAAGTATTAAGTGAAGGTTATGTGCCTATCAGTATCACTAGAGGGGAGACGGCTAACATGGTAGTACAAGTACTAGAGAGTCACAAAGTAATTTTCCACGAAGTGAGCTACCGCTGGAAGGGTTGAGTCACAACAAAGCGTTGCTCATCACTGTGCAATTTGAAGACAAGTTCATTGCTAGTGTCCTGATAGATGGAGGTTCGTGCCTGAACATATGCTGATTGACTACTTTGAAAAGACATGAAAAGGCCTGCATGAGAAACGGATGGAAAGCATTAATGTGAAAGTGTTCGATGGATCTCAAAGAGCTGGTATTGGGGAAATCAATCTTGATCTTCAGATGGGCACGGCCTGGTTTGATGTCGAATTCCAAGTGCTAGACATATCCGCAACGTACAACTTGTTATCGGCACGACCATGGATACACGTTGATGGGGCAGATACTTCTACTCTGCGCCAGGTTGTGAAGTTTGAGAGGAATCATCAAGAGGTAATTATTCACGGGTATGGAGGAAACCATATCTACACCAACCATACCGTGCTAGTTATCGAGAACTGTAGGAAATTGGGAGAAGAAATATACAACCGCATAGAACGGGTAAATGCAAGAAAGTGAAGTTTCCTAGTAGTTCGGTAGACTTTCAAAGATAAGTACAGAATTCTTGTACAAATCCTCGATACTCTACTAAACCTACTCATCACTCGTGAGACCTAAGCAACCTAGTTCTCTGATACTAACTTGTCACGATCTAACACCTACCGGAGTCGCGATGGTAACTAACACTGCTTGCCAACAAGCCAACGGTCTCATAATATCATAATCATTTGAATATATCATAAGTATCTTATAAAAATAATTGAAAAATTTCTACAACCATCCCAAATTCTGGTGTTAATGAGTACATGCGCACTACTGAGTATCAAACATAAACAAATCCCTATTAGAACTGTCTGAGTAATAGAATAGTACTGAAGAAAATAAAGGAAAAGAGAGTCAAGTTATGCTGACGTCATAACACCCTTTAAGTCTCTAAGTAGGTACTAGCACGGATCTTGCGATCACCACGTGCTAATGCACCTGGATCTGCACACCAAGTGCAGAGTGTAGTATGAGTAAAATCAACCCCATGTACTCAATAAGCAACGGAACTAACCTTGGGCTAAAAGCAATCACGAGCTCAAAAGAAGACAGTCAGCTTCTAATGTAATGATAACACAAGTATAATAATGACAATAACAATAAATAACTTAAAGGAATTAACATAGTCGACTCGTTCATATTACAGAAATTTAGACATGATTTCCAGTTCAACAATTCAAGTCCAAAACTAATAGGAACAAGTCAGTTACAGCTAGCATGAGGAATGGTACATCTCTATGCCTATATGTTAAATATGCATGTCAACTGAATGATTCCATAGTGATATTCCCAAGTATTCTCACTCTCAAAATACTCAATCTGCCTATCTCAAATGCCCACTCATCATACGTATGCAATCACTCATCACTGTATAGGTGTATGGCATCAATGCCCCTGACCAATGCACATGTAAGTATCAATGTGCCTGCACTAACTATTGATATGTCAGACTCTACAGGGGCGGATCCTGCCCAACCGCTAATCAAAGCCAATAAGGCGTGATGCGGCGTGGAGCCCAATCCACATAATAATAATAATAGTAATAAAGCCAATATGGCATGTTGCAGTGTGTAGCTCGATCAACAATAACACTCTCAACACAGCTCTAAGGCCCACCTCAATCATCAATCTCTCAAGTATCAAGGGCTCACAATCGCATACCACTCAACTGAACAATAATAACATGCGATGTAATAATGAATGATAAACATAGACTGAGATATGATATGCAAACAAAGAACCATGACTGAGTGTAAAATTATTGTTAACACATATAACTCAAACAATGTAAATAGCGTTATTAGGTCTCAATCGAATAAGCACATAGCCTAAACATGATTTCTAACATGAATCAAAAATCAATTACACGGATAACACTAGACTTGAAAGTAACACAGTAAAAACATAAACCTGGTTTATGATTACCATATTTCCTGCCCACATGCCAGTCACCTAACATATGAGTCACCGCAACGCAACACAAAATAACATGTTTCCCAAGAACAAATACCCTCAATTCAAAGTTTAGAAAAGTTACATACCTCTAAACGCGTAAGCCAATACTCCAACAAGACTTGCCTCGCGAATCGGCCTACAAACGACCACAATCTAGTAAAATCAACTTAATATAATCAACACGTGCTATGGGAATTGATTCCATATATAAAGCTAAGATCTTTAACAAAAACCAAAAAGTCAACCCCGGGTCGCACCTCGGAACCTGACAAAATTCACAAATTCCGAACAGCTATTCAATTACGAGTCCAGCCATATCAAAATTATTTAATTCCGACCACAAATTGACCCTCAAGTCATCACATTTCACTCTCCAACAACATAGTCTAAAACCCCCCACATTTCACTTCAAAATCAGATAAAGTAGGTGTAATAATCAATATTTATCAATAAGAATGATGAATCTTCACTACCTCTTCGATTATGGTGAAAAGTACTCCAAATATTGCCCTTAGCCGAACTGCACAACTCCAAAATGAGAAAAATGCCAAACCCTTCGACATATAAGATCTGTGAGTGAAATCGCATCTATGATCAAAATCACCGCTTCTGTGGTCAAAATCTCGCACTTGCGAGCTTCACTTAAGTCCCCGACCTTACACACTTGCGGCCACATTAAGGCACATGTGGGACCTCTTCTATTGTACTTGTTTCGCACTTACGGATTTGCAAAAATACACCCATTTTTGCTTCTACCCTTAATTGACCGAATCTACGATCTCGCAGATGCGGAATCTACCTGGCACCTGCGCCTTTCCCGCGTCCAGCCAAACCCCTCTCCTGCATACCTTCATGCGCAGAAGCGCATCCACTTATATAGGAACCCCTTCATATCTGAAACCTCTCCTCAACCATGCCGACCTCGCAGAAGGACACAAGTTGCCACACCTGCTGCCAGCACCTCGTAGGTGTGCTTACAGCAGACTTGAAGCCATCAACATTTCCTTAAGTCAAAATTTCAATCTAAATTGCACCTAAGGCCCTCGGGACACCATCCAAACATACCAGCATGTCCTAAAACATTATATAAACATAGTCAAAGCCTCAAATCACATCAAACAACATCCAAATCATGAATCACACCCCAATTCAAGCCTAATGAAATAAAGGAACTTCCAACTTCTAAAAATGTTGCCGAACCGCATCAAATAAACTTCGAACGGCCTCAAATTTTTCACACTATTCCTAAATGAGACAACATACATATTCCAACTCTAGGAACCAAAATCCAAACCCGGTACCAAAACATTCTATGCTCGGTCAAACCTCTCAAACTTCCAATCCTTCAACTTTCCAACTTTTGGAAAACTTCCCCAAACAAACCTACGGACCATCGAATCAATATCCAAACACACGCCTAAGTCCAAAATAACCATACGAAGCTATTAAAACCGTCAAAACTCCATTACACATTTGTCTACACGAAAGCCGAACTCTTGTTAACTCTTTCAACTTAAGCTTTTAACATTGTGACTAAGTGTCCCGATTCACTCCAAAACATCCCCCGAAACAAATCCAACCACCCTGAAAGTCACAAAACCACAAATAAACATAGACGAGAGAATAAATAGGGTGACATGGCTATAATATACAAAAAGACCGGACGTTTCATTACAATACCCATGATCTTCCACCTCTTAAATATTTTAGTAAAGATGGTGCAGATCATGCCCCCAAGATCCTCCAAAAGAATGTTATTTTCCCCTCAGGATAAAAACGACCATCTAGTGATATTGAATCAATACTAAATTGGCAGTCCAAATATTCTATTTCTCAAAATTGAATTTGAACAACATAGATAGCACTTTTAAAAATATTGCACACGCTCACAATAAAATGCTTAGCAAAGTGGAACAATATTGAGAAAAAAGTCGAATAGGTTGTAGAGAAGCCTTCTCAGCATGCAGAACTCATCAAAGCCTTAGAGCACAAGTTAGCAGGCCTGCAGTACGATATTTATCCGCCGGGTACTTCTCTTTTCCATTTCTTCCAGTCGTAGTAGAAAGAGATGGTGTCTTTAAAAGAACAAATAAACCTCACGAAAACTGATCACTTTGCTCCCTAGACACCCAGAAGTTCTCAACTCACTTTTCTTCCTCCCAAGTATATTCTCTTCCCAAATCTATTCCCTTCCTCAGCTAGATTTGCATGTAACACTCCATATATTCGGATTAGGCATGAATGTGTAAAATTAGTACATAGAGTGACGTGCATAAGATTCAATAAAATCGACAAAGTATATGGAATATCGGTCTTCCAGCCTGATCAAGTGAAAATTTATTAGGAATTCAAGAAAACATAAAACACTAAACGGATATTCGTGTAATAATTTATATGTTTTTTACTAGACAATGAGCAGTCTTCATGCTCAGCTACGTACTCAGCCATCATGTGCACGAAAACGGACTTGTTGCAGTGCCACCTCCCTTGTTGCATGTTCAGGTGTGTGGTTGGGCCCTCAGCTGCATAGGCGCGCATCTGAAGGGTCAATTTTAAAGCCCTACCTTGTTCTACACCCATACCCATAAATTTTATATAGAAATGGAAGATCTCTAGAACTCAACTTCCTCCAAGGTTTCTCTATCATCCAAGGTAAGTTCTAATGTTGATTCTAAATTTATTTCAATTCACCAACACCTTATTAATATCGGTAAACCATTCAAATCATTAAGTATTCGATTGAGACATTGTTGTTGAGAAACGAAACCCTAGAAATCGAATTTAAGATGATTGAACATTCACCCTCTAATTGATTATAGCATTGGATTAATGATTGTAGACTCTAAGTTCATGAGATATGAGTTGATGGGTTTGATAGAAAAGCATGAACAGTTATAGGTTTGGGTTGTTGTATAGCACCCTGGAAAATTTTGAAGTACTTAAGCGCTATTAAGAAAGTTGATATGTGCTAATTATATTATTTTGTGTGCAGACTAGGACTATTAATATGATAGATATCAATTGGATATGATAATAAGTGTACGAGGCACATTATAAGTGATGTGGGGTCTAAGGAGAGCCCTAAGTCCAAGTAAAGTTGGAAATTACATGATAGACTAAAGTTCCAAATGAGTACATACAAGACCAAACTTTGGACAAGAATATCTACATATATATAAGGAGTTATGTTATGAAAAACCTTTCAAATGAAAGACCTCCGAGTCTAGTTTCTAACTCCTCAAACTGTTCTTTATTTGGACACTCTTACAAGACGTTATGACAAACTTACCAAGGGCTGGCAGAATGTGATTCTACAGCTAATTTTGCGAATGAAGAATGGTCACAGAACTTACCAGTTTAGCCCAGTTCTGGGCACTAGTTTTGCGGTCCATTGTGCGGACCGCATACCCGTTTTGCAGTCCATTTTGCAACCGTAGATCTGAGTTCAGAGAGTTTAGTTTCCTATTTTTTTAACCCGACCCCATTTGGATAAATAGCCTTCGGGGCTCATTTTAAAGACAAAAACTTGATATTTTAGAGAGAAGTGAGAGTGTTCTTGAGATAAGAAGATGGTCAACTACTTTGTTCATCAAGATCTTGTCAAAGCTTTGCTATCCAATAAGGAAATCTCACAAGACCTTCACTCAAGAGGTAAGGATCAAACCCTAGTTTTCACTTTTGAGTTTGGGGTAAAATATGGGTGATGGGGAGTATGATTCTTGGGTGTAGGAGTATTATTTATACATTCATGTACTAATAAGGTTTGTGGGAAGATTGTTGAGCTCAAATAAGTAAGGATTGGTTTGTGAATTAAAATATATCTTGTGAAAGAACCTTGTAACCAATTTGCACACCTACTATTTAATAAAATGCTCGAATGACCTGAGACCAAGAATATCTTCCTAATTATGGTTCACTTTTGTTATGTTTCAAATTAGATTTAAGTTTCTAGGATTTGCGGAACATTGTAGTAATTTAAGGAAGGCTCAAAGCGAGGTATGTTGGCTAAACTACTCTCTTATAATTGAATTCCATGATGTTCCTGTAAGTTTCAAGTATGGTTGGTTCAAGTTCCTTATTCTCATGTTCCGAGTTGTTCCCAATAAATTCAATCATCATGAGTAAGCAAAGTGTTGAGAATTATGAGTTCAAAATATGTTCTGAATGTTCCTATCACATTATGTTATCTTTTGGGTATGTGTTCAAGAATGATATGTGTGTTAAAATGTTATGGCTTTGAGTCNTCTACAGCTAATTTTGCGAATGAAGAATGGTCACAGAACTTACCAGTTTAGCCCAGTTCTGGGCACTAGTTTTGCGGTCCATTGTGCGGACCGCATACCCGTTTTGCAGTCCATTTTGCAACCGTAGATCTGAGTTCGGAGAGTTTAGTTTCCTATTTTTTTAACCCGACCCCATTTGGATAAATAGCCTTCGGGGCTCATTTTAAAGACAAAAACTTGATATTTTTAGAGAGAAGTGAGAGTGTTCTTGAGATAAGAAGATGGTCAACTACTTTGTTCATCAAGATCTTGTCAAAGCTTTGCTATCCAATAAGGAAATCTCACAAGACCTTCACTCAAGAGGTAAGGATCAAACCCTAGTTTTCACTTTTGAGTTTGGGGTAAAATATGGGTGATGGGGAGTATGATTCTTGGGTGTAGGAGTATTATTTATACATTCATGTACTAATAAGGTTTGTGGGAAGATTGTTGAGCTCAAATAAGTAAGGATTGGTTTGTGAATTAAAATATATCTTGTGAAAGAACCTTGTAACCAATTTGCACACCTACTATTTAATAAAATGCTCGAATGACCTGAGACCAAGAATATCTTCCTAATTATGGTTCACTTTTGTTATGTTTCAAATTAGATTTAAGTTTCTAGGATTTGCGGAACATTGTAGTAATTTAAGGAAGGCTCAAAGCGAGGTATGTTGGCTAAACTACTCTCTTATAATTGAATTCCATGATGTTCCTGTAAGTTTCAAGTATGGTTGGTTCAAGTTCCTTATTCTCATGTTCCGAGTTGTTCCCAATAAATTCAATCATCATGAGTAAGCAAAGTGTTGAGAATTATGAGTTCAAAATATGTTCTGAATGTTCCTATCACATTATGTTATCTTTTGGGTATGTGTTCAAGAATGATATGTGTGTTAAAATGTTATGGCTTTGAGTCGTGTTTCAAATGAAAGCTAGTATGCCAAACTGTGTGAGAAACACTTAATATTCTTAAGACTCTTAATTGCTCATATGTGTATCTAATGTCTTGATTGGAAATGTCTTATTGTTGATAATCTATAAAGATGGTTGGAAGTGAAGCAAGTGAATTGGGGATGCCCATATGTGGCTGTTTTGACTAATGTTATGCTTTGTAAGTAGTTTCAATGTTTTTTGGCTTATTACATATTCTTGGGTGAAAAATATGTACAGTCATTTATGTGGAAAAGTGTTTCAATAGTAAAAGATATGTTACTCGTTTATGACTTTAACTTGTGCTTCGATTGCCAACCATTTGACTCCATTTTTTGGAAAGAGATCCATTGTGTTTAAAGTCTTCATTACTAATGAGCTTAAAGTTGTGATTTTTGGAATACTATATGTGTTGATATTTATGATGATGATACGTGAGAGGGATGAAATTAAAGTGTGGAAGATCAAATACGGCCACCGTGCCTTAAATAATGAATCTTGTGAATGGCCAAAAGAGCCAAAGGGATATTGCTGTTGTGATTGGTTGAAAGTACTAATGGAGATTTATACAATGTGAAAGATGATGAGGTATATATATATATTTGTATTTATATTATCTTTATGTGCAAACCAAAAATATTTTTGGTTTGCACATAAAGATAATATAAATACAAATATATATATACCTGTCTCTTATACACATCTAGATGTGTATAAGAGACAGGTATATATATATTTGTATTTATATTATCTTTATGTGCAAACCAAAAATATTTTTGGTTTGCACATAAAGATAATATAAATACAAATATATATATACCTGTCTCTTATACACATCTAGATGTGTATAAGAGACAGGTATATATATATTTGTATTTATATTATCTTTATGTGCAAACCAAAAATATTTTTGGTTTGCACATAAAGATAATATAAATACAAATATATATATACCTGTCTCTTATACACATCTAGATGTGTATAAGAGACAGGTATATATATATTTGTATTTATATTATCTTTATGTGCAAACCAAAAATATTTTTGGGAGTATCGATAGTCACTGATGAAGGGTAGGTTGAAATAACCTAACCCCGAAACTACACGTTCCGGTGTAGGAGTGGATTGTGATTAATCCCCTTATTTAGGATGAGATTGTTGTGATAAAAGTATTTCCCTTAGTTGGGATGAGATGACTGATAGTAAAGGATGATGTCGATCCACACGACATTGTGGTGAGATGGCCTAGCCGATCGGGTCGTAATAGAACGCCATGCTACACACATGGTGGTGATTGTGCTTGAAATTGTAATTGCAACTGTGATTGTGGTTGATGTCTCAGATGAGATGGTCTAGCCGATCGGGTCGTGATCGGACTCCGTGCTAAAAGTACGGTGGTATTGGTATTGTGAACGGTGATATTGTGAAAAATGGTATATCGGTGCTAAAGATCTCCCAACCTAAAATAATACGATCTTCGTATTTTTGAAATTAATATGTCTAAATATGGAAATTGGATATCATTGATTATTGATTGTTGTTTTCATGGTTTTACCTTTTATGTTAGCATTATCTTTTGAAAGAGGACTGATAGCTTTACATACTAGTACTATTCCATATGTACTAATGTTTCTTTTGCCGGAGGCGCTGCATCTTCAATGGATGCAGGTGGTTCATCAGTGGACAACTTTTGTCCCCATTAGCAGGCAATCTCTTTCAGCAGGTTTTGTCAAGCCCTACTCTATTTCGGGCTTTAAGTCATCTTATGTTATATTTTGTACTATGAGGCATAACCGGGGCCTTATCGCCGACACTTCCATTCTTCACTTCTGTTGTACTTAGAGGCTCCATAGATAGGTTGTGGGTGGTATTCGATGTTGGGAATCGAACTAGAAATATTTGTCCTTGGAAAACATGTTTTTCATTATATATATAAACTTGTAATAATTTGGAAATTATAAATGAAGCTTCTAATGCAAATGAAATAGAAGTTGCTAATGAAATCTTTTCAATGTCTGATTAATGGAGTACATCTCCTCAATATTCATGGATGAGTTTGGGTAGAAGAAAATCTAACAGGCTTGCTCGGCCGGGCTCATTCGGTTGAGCACCGGTCGCGCTCCTCGATTTTGGTTCGTGACAAACTTGATATCAAAGCTAGGTTTTATAGTATCCTAGTATGTCTCGGAGTCGTGTCTAGTAGAGTCCTTCTTATCGGTGTGTTGTCGGCCACATCTATATTGAGGAGGCTACATGGGAATTTAGGAATTTCTCACTTCTTTGGTACTCCAGATTGTGCAATATAGCTCAAGATAGGAAGCTAATTTCCTCGTCATGTCTCATTTTCGTAATGAGTAACCCACTAGTTTGAACTAGCGAGGAGTGGATGAAAGAACCAGTTGCTAGGAGAAAATGTCCTTGTCTCTATTAATGTGACGACGCCACCAGATCATGTGGTGAGAACACCTAAGAAACGAAAGAGGTTTGTTTGTTCCATTAAGCTGGAATGCTATATTTGTAAGAAGTGCCACTTGGGGACGTGTTGGATGACTCTTGAAATATGTTATGGTAGTGGAATGAGAGGGAACAAGAAGAACAAATGCCATAGGGTGAGTACACCTAGTCCGGTCTGCCCGATATGCGGGCGGGAACATTTTACGCCGTGATGTGAGTATGCTCAGGAGTGTGTTAAGGGTGGCAGGCTTGGGAAATTCCCACGGTCTATACAGAAAACTGTTACAGAGATTTTTACTCCTGATAGGTACAGAAATATGGTCTTATGATGACGTTGAATCACAAAACATTCCATGTACTTACTTTCTGAATGAGACGCATTATTCGTGAAGCCACTCTTTCACAAATTCTCTTATTTATAATATCTTCTGGAATTGAGCTCTATAATTATTTCCTTGAAGTGAGTTATAACCCTAGGCTAATACTACCCATTTATTTCCCCCAAGTTCTCAACAAAGGGCTATACCTGATGAATTTCTTATAGGACCTTCTGATTTAAATGGATAACATCTGCTCACTTATGCTTATGCATGCACCGTCGTAAAGTTTACCTATGTTGTATCAAATCCAATGTATAGCAGCCTAGTGTTGAGATTCTTCTTGAGCCACTCTGTTTCTCTCCGGTATATGTGGATCCTATGGTTTGAACAATCACTTCACTCCTTTGTGAATATTATCATGAATCCTTTTCACTGTCTAGTAACATGGGAGCATATCTCAACGCCTATCATATATGTAAATGTCAATTGAATGGGGTCACTTGTCTGTATAAAAGTTTCTGGGAAATTTGAGATTTTCACAAATTCGTCACATGAAGATGTTTTTTTTTGACCATCTCGGTATGACTTTCATGTCCACATAGATCATGCCTCAGTGAGTAACTAACATTGTTCCTAGTATTGTAGTTGCCCATGAAGTGGCCTGGTATTGCAACTTGAGAGCTGTTATGCAAAAAACATGTTTAGCTCATAGCAAAGTGTTCATTATCTCTAACCAATACATGATTTCATCCCAACATTAAGATGTCCTAGCTACATGGTTTCACTTGTGTGTGGTTGAAAGTTAAGAAGCCTTACTACAACTTTTCCTTCCCCACTTCAGGTGGATGTTTCAGATTCTGGCACATATGATCGGTATATTGATTTGAAAGACAGGTTTGTCGTATCTCTAGTCCTCTCATATAGGATCAACTATCATGAAGGGTTAAGCTGTCAGAATGATAATAATCGCACAAGTGTTCAACCTCCTTTTCAACCTCGTGGGCTTGTGGCATAGATTCCTTGAGTCAAATACTGTTAAGAGCGTAATGCAACTATATGTATTTTGAAACTCATATCACATTCAGGGTGCCAAAATATTCTCATTTCAAGATAAACATATTTTCCCTACATTCCAAGAAGCGACTGGTATCACGTACTTGGATATTTCTCTTTGAGGCCTACTATTGATGAATAAGGTATATATGGAATGAAATAATTGTTGATGCCCTTTTCATGACTCTTAGTCTTCCAAGAATAACTGACGCTAATGTCTTTATCCTCACGACCATGCCTCCCATATGTCACATGTCTAAAATGACTCATTTCTCTTAGATCTCGGAATCATGAACATGATCCCTACATTATCAATGCCTACTAGGCAACTCTATGCCTCATTTGTTGAATAAATGATGCCAGCACTATTAATAGTAACCTTCATGTCTCTTAGGATATAACCTCTTGAAATGTCTTGCTCAGCATATTGACGGATTGTTGAAAATTTCCAGCCAAATCTCGNGCCACTATGTTTTTCTCCGGTGTATGTGGCTCCTATAGTTTGAACAATCACTTTACTCCTTTGTGAATGTTATCATGAATCCTTTTCACTGTGTAGTAACATGAGAGCATGTCTCAGCATCTATCATATGTGTACACGTCAATTGAAAGGGGTCAATTGTCCGCAAAAAGGTTTCTGGGAAATTTGAGATTTTCACAAATTCGTCACAGGAAGATCTTTTTATTGGCCCATCTCGGTATGACATTCATGTCCACTTAGATCATTCCGCAGTAAGGGCTCACTGTGTTCCTAGTATTGCCGTTTCCCATGAAGTTGCCTGGTATGGCAGCTTGAGAGTTATTATGGTAGAAACATCTCTGGCTCATAGCAAATTATTCATTCTCTCTAACCAATATATGATTTCACCCCAATATGAAGATTCCCTAGCTATGTGGTTTCACTCGTGAAAGGTTGAAATTAGATGCTTTCAGATTTTGGCATATATCATGAGGATATTGATTTGAAAGACAAGTTTGTCGTATCTCTAGTCCTCTCATATAGGATCAACTATTGGCAAGGGTTAAACTGTCAGAATGATAATAATCTCACAAGTGTTCAACTTCTTTTTTGCATCCTCATTGGCTTGTGGAATATTTATTCTTTATGTTATTTAATCTTAAGAGCATAATGCAACTACATGTATTTTGAAACCCATATCACATTCAGGGTGCCAGAATATTCTCACTTCGAGTTAAACTGATTTTCTCTACATTCCAAGAGGCGACTGCTTTCACGTACTTGGCTATTTGTCTTTGAGGCCTACTATTGCTGAACAAGGCACATATGGAATGAAACAATTGTTGTTGTCCTTTTCATGACTCATACTCTTCCAAGAATAACCGATGCAAATGGCTTTATCCTCCCGATCACAGTCTAAAATGACTCACTTCTTTTACATCTTAATATCATGTACATGGTCCCTACGTTATTAATGCCTACGAGGCAACTCTATGCCTCATTTATCGAATCAATGATGTCATCACAATGATTAACCATGTAAGCACAATTGGTAGTAACCTTCATGTCTCTTAGGATATAACCACCTGAAATGCCCTGCTAGTACATTGATGGAATCTTGAAATAAAAAAATATTCCAACCCAATCTACATCGCTTTTCCTATTTATAGTAACCTATGGGGGTTGAAGCTTCAAACATGTCAAAGAAGAAGCATCATCCCGTGATCAAATATATTGGATGGGTAATTTTATGTTCATATGCAAGCTAGCACACCATAGAGTAATTGTAGGAGGTCGCCAAAAGTTTAATTGGGTGTTCGGCGTAGGGATTTAGAGTTGAAGAAAGTGAACAGGTTATTCTAAAGCTTTTCACTATGAATATATTGGGCAAATTGTTAAGGAAGGTAAAGTATGTGTAGTCACATTAGGACTTATGTAATCTTGAAGAATATAGGCCAAACTATGAGTATGATGTGTCCCTATTATTGTCCTTCGTGTACCCGGTGTTTCATGTGTCTATGTCTAAGAAGGTAGTTGGAAATACTTTGTCTTCCATTACGGTGAAAGCAAGTGAAGGTGAAGTTAATGCATAATCTAATTATGAGGGGTATCTATTTGCCATATTTGTTGGATAAGTCCAAGAGTTGAGATTGTCTACATTGATGTGTTATGGCAAAGTCTGTAAGTCGAGAAGGCCATCTTACGGGCCAAAAGTGTTAAGGAAATAAAATCTTGTCACTTCAGTGTAAAGTCAAATGACTGTGGATCGAAAGGTACTTTCTTTGTGTTAGGATTTAAATATATGCAGTTCATGTCCAAATATTACTTTTGATAATGTAATGGCAATAATGTTGAAATTTATATTATTTGTATGTTATGAAGCTTTGTTAAGTTGTGGATGTGTTGTTAGGAGTTGGTTTGGTATTACTCTTGCAGGTGGATAGGCCAAATTACAAGGGAGACTTTGCCGAAATTTCTGAAAAATTTGGGAGTTAGTAAAATTTGGGAGCATAAGATGTGTGGAAGAAGATACAGGTTATGTTTAGTGTTAGGGGACGGACTCTAGTCCTCATTCGAGGATGAATGTTCTTAAGTAGGGGAGAATGTAGCACCCCGAAAAATTTTGCAGTACATAAGCGCTATTAAGAAAGTTGATGTGTGTTAATTATATTATTTTGTGTGCAGACGATGCCTATTAATATGATGGATATCAATTGGATATGATAATAAGTGTACGAGGCACATTATAAGTGATGTGGGGTCTAAGGAGAGCCCTAAGTCCGAGTCAAGTTGGAAATTACATGATAGACTAAAGTTCAAAATGAGTAAGCATAAGACCAAACTTTGGACGATCATATCTACATATATAAAGGGATTTATATGATTAACTACATATCAAATGTAATATCTTCGATTCTACTTTCTAACTCTTTAAACCGTTCATCAGTTGGATAATCCTACAAGACATTATGACACAATTACCAAAGACTGGCAGAATGTGATTCTGCGGCCAATTCTGCGGGCTGCAAAATGGTTGCATAACTGATCAGTTTAGCCCAGTTTTGGTCACCAGTTTCACGGTCCATTGTGCAGACCGCATACCTGTTCTGCGGTCCATTTTGCGATAGCGGACCTTAGTTCGGAGGGTTCATTTTCCTATTTTTATAACCCGACCCCATTTTGATAAATAGCCTTTGAGGCACATTTTGAAGGAAAGAATCTGATATTTTTCGAAAGGAGTGAGAGTGTTATTGAGAGAGAAAGAAGATCAAGTGCTTTGTTCATTAATATCTAGTCAAAGCTTTGAAATCCAACAGGAAAAGCTCACAAGATCTTCACTCAAGAGGTAAGGATCAGACCCTAGTTTTCAATTTCGAGTTTGGTGTACAATATGGGTGATGGGGAGTATGATTCTTGGATGTAAAAGTATTATTTATATTTTCATTTACTAATAAGGTTTGTGGGAAATTGTTGAGCTCATATAAGTAAGGATAGGGTTGTGAATTGAAATAAATCATGTGGAAGAACCTTGTAACCAATTTGCACACCTAGTATTTAAGACAATGCTCGAATGACCTGAGACCAAGAATATCTTCCTAATTATGGTTCACTTTTGTTATGTTTTAAATTAGATTTAAGTTGCTATGATTTCCGGAACATTGTAGTAATTTAAGAAAAGCTCAAAGCGAGGTATGTTGGCTAAACTATTCTCTTATAATTGAATTTCAAGATGTTCCCGTAAGTTTCAAGTATGGTTGGTTCAAGTTACTTATTCTCATGTTTTGAGTTTTCCCTAATAAATTCAATCGTCCCGAGTAAGCAAAATGTCGATAATTATGTATTCAAAATGTGTTGTGAATTGTCCTATCACATTATGTTATCCTTCGGGAATGTGTTCAAGAGTGATATATGTGTTAAAATATTATGGCTTTGAGTCGTGTTTCAAATGAATGCTAGTATGCCAAACTGTTTGAGAAAAACTCAATATGTTTAAGACTCTTAATTCCTCATATATGTATCTAAAGTCATGATTGGAAATGTCTTATTGTTGATAATCTATAAAGATGGTTGGAAGTGAAATAAGTGAATCGGGGATATAAATTGTGGACAACGTGCCAAGAGTGAAAGTTCTACTTGTGGCCAATGGTGCCAATGAAATGAAATGATGTGAGAAAGATTATGAAAGGAGCTTTGATTCAACTGTTCCAAAATTGACTTTGAAAATAGAATTGCCTAAAAGCTTATGAACTCAAGTGATGCCCATATGTTTTCCACTTTCAAACGTCATCATCGTCATCAACAACAATAAGGTTTTCAATTCAAGACTTTAAATACTCATTGGAGCAACTAAGAATCTTAGGCATATAGAGACTTTTCACACAATTTGGCATAACAACCATCATTTGAACTTGACTTGAAGTCTTAACATTTTCAAGACACATACCATACTTTGAACACATCCTCAAATGAAAAGATAACCTGATAAAAGCATTTGCAATTCATATTGAACATATATCTTTCAACACAAGCATATTCGGAATGGCCAATTTTATAATCATCAATTCGGGACTTACACAGATTACATGAACAACGTGGGATTCAATTCTAAGAGAAGAGTTTAGCCAACATACCTCAATTGAGCTTTCTTAAACTCAAAAATGTTCCGGAATTCTTAGAAACTTCAATCTATTTTAGAAATATAACAAGTTAAACGAAAATTAGGAAGATGATCATGGTTTTAGCTCATTTGACCATTTTATCAAACACTAGGTGTGCATTAAAGTTTCAAGGTCGTTTTATAGAGGATTCCATCATCCCACAAACCATTGTTTACCATTTTTAGCTCACAATCTTCCTACACCCTTTGATAACACATGCGTACAAAATAAACAACTACCATACCCAAGAATTGCCTTGCTAATTACCCATTGTTAGATAAATTTCGAAATTTAGGGCTAGGGTGTAGGATCTTACATCTATGATGAAGACCTAGTGAGTCTTCCTTGTCAATCTTCAATGCTTTGAGCAAGAATTGAAGGACAATTTGTTGAAGATCACTCTCCCTGTCATGCCCCGAACCTGGGGGGCGAGACCGGCACCCGGTGCCTCACCTATCCTTGCGTATCAACTTACGACTACGGGACTCTGAACTACTACATCATCCAAGCAAATTTTCGAATGCTGACTAAACATCAATATAAATCTGGGCCGACAAGGACATTATAACTACTACAACTGGCAAACCAGCAAAATATACATACAAGGCTTACAAGCCCAATATACTGCACTAACTGACAGGATATGTCTACAAGCCTCTAGTGAGGGATGTACTATGATCGGAGCAGGGCCTCGACCTATCCATAACATATATATACATATATACACGAGATGTACATAAAACTCTAGACCCGGCAACTCAAAAGGATNTGAAGATCACTCTCCCTGTCATGCCCCGAACCTGGGGGGCGAGACCGGCACCCGGTGCCTCACCTATCCTTGCGTATCAACTTACGACTACGGGACTCTGAACTACTACATCATCCAAGCAAATTTTCGAATGCTGACTAAACATCAATATAAATCTGGGCCGACAAGGACATTATAACTACTACAACTGGCAAACCAGCAAAATATACATACAAGGCTTACAAGCCCAACATACTGCACTAACTGACAGGATATGTCTACAAGCCTCTACTGATGGATGTACTGTGATCGAAACAGGGCCCCAACCTATCCATAGCATATATATATATATATATATATACACACATACAAGATCTACGTAAAACTCTAGATCCGGAAACTCTGAAGGACGCGGAGCTTACCGATCAAGCTAAACTCGGGCAAACCCTACTGAGGAGGTCTACTCGTCAGTCTGTCTGAACCTGCATGCATGAAATGCAGCGTCCCTGGCAAAAGGGATGTCAGTATGAAATAATGTACTGAGAATATAAGGCAAGAGAATAACTGTAAGCTGAAACTGAACTGATAATTTAATAACTGAAAGTAACTGGGAGTCAAAGATAATCTGAAGTTATGCTTACCTGCTGATATTGACTTGACTCTCTCAAAATAGTAAGTACAATAGTTGTCCGACCTTATAGGGCTCGGTATATATAACTGCTCTACTATAGTAGGCTCGCTCATAGGCACTCAGCCATAATAGGCTTTATATCTTGGCCATTCTGGGCTTGCTCATAGGCGCTCAACCACAGTAGGCTCGATATATAACCTACCATCTGATCAGAGGTTGCCCAATAGGGGCCTGCCCACCCATTATAGCTCGATGGTGGTGAAAATAATGTAATACTGATTATATAT
>AWOL01S0062955.1:26617-37519 GCA_000715115.1 Nicotiana otophora
GGTATAACATCGTCGTAATATAATACTGCGGAGCGTAACATCAACATAATACTGCGGGGCGTAACATCATTCCCCCCTTTGGAAAATTCGTCCTCGAATGTTGACTAATGCATTTATCAGTCTCATAACCGGATGGCTCTTACGAATGGTTTTAATACTGTCCTTGCAATTTAGGAAACTATTCTGTGAATAATCCAAAGGCCAAGGCATTTCCCCTTTTAGGCCTCTTTCTCAAACCATGACTCGTGGTCGGAATCCTTCCAATCTTGTAACTATTGCTACCTTTTATCATGCAGCTTGTACGACTCTGACTTTGTATGTGCGCCTATGCGACTCTTCTCTCCATTTTTTTCCTCCAGCTTTTAGCCAATCTCTAGGCCTCACTTTGTAAACATATACGGAGCATAATAAGATATCCCTCTGGGCATCTATAGGTATACTGAAGTTCTTCACTCGGTACTTTGTCGAACTTAGGAATATTGTTATATCTTATTGCATTGACCTGGTTATTCATCTCTATGACTTTACTGCATCTAGGTAGGTCATACTATACCATAACTCTTACCTTGGTTTTATTATTATCGAGCTCTGCTACCCAATTCCAGGTTACTCTCTCGCTTCTTATCATATATGTATAAATATAAGTCCTTTAATGCTTCCTCGTTACTGTTTATCTTAAGAATGACTACCTACTCTCATCTCATACTTTGTAACTCTTATCCATCCATTTTTGATTCACCTTAATATAGATCTATAATCTACCATTGATAACTTGACATTTTATGCAACACTGCCGCTAGGGCTTACGTCTCATCGGGGAACATCTGAAATGATTAGATTGATCCACCTAGGGGCGATACTATACTTCCATAACCGTATTTTATAGCATCCCAATGTGACTCACCTTACATGGGTATTTTAATCTTGTACAATTCATGAAATCCTCTTCAAGTCATTACTCAATTGAAGGCCCAAACGTCATCCTTTATCTATCACAATCACACCCTCATTCTACTACCGGGGCATCATTCCATCTCTTCTAAATACCAAAGTGTTCTGGATGGCAGGTGAAATGTACTTCGAGTTCGCAAAGTGGTGACGCATTTGCAAGGTGTTGGATGGGAGTGGTCATCATGATCATGAGTGGACGGTCGCATTTTCATAGAAGGGTGAGTTCAACTTAGGAGTCAGATAGTAAGAGTTCACGACCGCAATGTTGTTTCCGTGTTCGTGTAGTTCAAGAGTGTGTTGTGCTATGTGTTTGCAACCATGGGCTCGAGTTCACGTAGAGTCTTTTGGAGGACCAGAAATTTTGTTCTTCGCGATCGCAAGGATATGTTCACGATCGCAAAGGGTATGCCTGGGCAGACTCTTTAACATCTCTATTTCAAGGGTTTGGTCACTATACCACATTTTGAATTAGAGAGCTCGGTTTTGGGCGATTTGGGAGGGGATTTTATCACGATTTGGGTTNCAAGGCATTTCCCCTTTTAGGCCTCTTTCTCAAACCATGACTCGTGGTCGGAATCCTTCCAATCTTGTAACTATTGCTACCTTTTATCATGCAGCTTGTACGACTCTGACTTTGTATGTGCGCCTATGCGACTCTTCTCTCCATTTTTTTCCTCCAGCTTTTAGCCAATCTCTAGGCCTCACTTTGTAAACATATACGGAGCATAATAAGATATCCCTCTGGGCATCTATAGGTATACTGAAGTTCTTCACTCGGTACTTTGTCGAACTTAGGAATATTGTTATATCTTATTGCATTGACCTGGTTATTCATCTCTATGACTTTACTGCATCTAGGTAGGTCATACTATACCATAACTCTTACCTTGGTTTTATTATTATCGAGCTCTGCTACCCAATTCCAGGTTACTCTCTCGCTTCTTATCATATATGTATAAATATAAGTCCTTTAATGCTTCCTCGTTACTGTTTATCTTAAGAATGACTACCTACTCTCATCTCATACTTTGTAACTCTTATCCATCCATTTTTGATTCACCTTAATATAGATCTATAATCTACCATTGATAACTTGACATTTTATGCAACACTGCCGCTAGGGCTTACGTCTCATCGGGGAACATCTGAAATGATTAGATTGATCCACCTAGGGGCGATACTATACTTCCATAACCGTATTTTATAGCATCCCAATGTGACTCACCTTACATGGGTATTTTAATCTTGTACAATTCATGAAATCCTCTTCAAGTCATTACTCAATTGAAGGCCCAAACGTCATCCTTTATCTATCACAATCACACCCTCATTCTACTACCGGGGCATCATTCCATCTCTTCTAAATACCAAAGTGTTCTGGATGGCAGGTGAAATGTACTTCGAGTTCGCAAAGTGGTGACGCATTTGCAAGGTGTTGGATGGGAGTGGTCATCATGATCATGAGTGGACGGTCGCATTTTCATAGAAGGGTGAGTTCAACTTAGGAGTCAGATAGTAAGAGTTCACGACCGCAATGTTGTTTCCGTGTTCGTGTAGTTCAAGAGTGTGTTGTGCTATGTGTTTGCAACCATGGGCTCGAGTTCACGTAGAGTCTTTTGGAGGACCAGAAATTTTGTTCTTCGCGATCGCAAGGATATGTTCACGATCGCAAAGGGTATGCCTGGGCAGACTCTTTAACATCTCTATTTCAAGGGTTTGGTCACTATACCACATTTTGAATTAGAGAGCTCGGTTTTGGGCGATTTGGGAGGGGATTTTGTCACGATTTGGGTTGGGGTAATAACTTTTTACTCGAATTTGTTTATATTCCATGATTCTATCATTTCTTTTAGCATTTAATTGATTAATTAAAGAGAAGAAATTTGGGATTTTTGGTAAAACATTTCCTAAAGTTAAAATTTAGGTTCTGAAGGTCATTTCAGGTCGGAATTAGATGAAATTGGTATGGTTGAACTTGCAAGTGAATGTGTGTTCAGAGTTTGTGAGTTTGATTGGATTCCAAGGTTCGATCTCGGGGTTGACTATTCGGGTTGACTTTTTTTATCTTGATAAAGATTGAAGATTTATTGTTTGAAGTTGTTTCCTACAACATTATTTGATGATATTAAGTTGTTTGTGACTAGATTCAAATTGTTCGGAGGCCATTTGGCGTGGGAAGGGATTGTTTGATTATTGACTCGCGCGTTTTGAGGTAAGTATTATATCTAATCTTGGATTTGAGGTAAAGTAACCCTAGGAACTATGTTACATGAGTCATATTGAGGTGACGCACATTCTAGGTGTCGAGAATGGGTGTGTGCACCGAGGTGTTCATGATTAGGGTTGGTTTTAGACTATTATGAGATTGCTTTTGCTATCGTGCCGTGTTATATCCGTGTCTTCTCGACTTGTAAGGTTATTTGAGCCATGGTTCATGTTAGAAATCGCACCTAGGCTATTTGCTATTTGTTTGAAACATGATTGGGCTTCTTCTTACTGTTTATGATCTATTTGGTTATATTGCACTCATAATCTCAGTCACGATGCTATGTATGTGTATGATATCTTTGTCTTAGTACTTTCTTATTTGATTCTTCACATGTTGTTGGTGCCTCGTATGTGTAACATTGTTTAACTAAGTTTTGTGATATGTGATTATCTGAGACTTGATCAGTTAATGACTGAGTATGCGCCATAAAGCCGATTTGGTATTGATTTTGAGGTGATGCCTACGCCATGCTCACATTGGGCTAAGTGTTATTGTTTTTGGGTGACGCGTGCACTAGGCCCTATTATTTGGGCTATGTGATTATAATTAGTGCTTGGGCAGGATCCGCCTCTCAGGAGTCTGACATGCCAGCAGTGGGCGCAGACATCTTGTTTTATATACCTGCTAAGTGTGCTTATTCTTGATAGGTCCATACTGATATTGTTGAGTTGACATGTATATTTGACATGTATTTTCCTCATGCTAGCTAGTAAAGTAAATTTATTATCCGTGTTGGGATTTAACGGTTATATATGGAAGGTATGCCTAAATTGCTGATATGTGAACGAGCTGAACATGATATTATTGAGCTACATGCATACATGTTTTTCCTTTTAATCATGAGTTGTTATTAGTTATTAATATTGGTATCTAAATGTTTCTTCTTATCTCGTCAGTACTTTCAGACAAGGTTAGTTTTGTTACTTATTGCATGGGGTTGGTTGTACTCATGCTACACTATGCACTTCGTGTGCGGATCCAGGTACTTCCGGATGAGGTAATTTCTAAAGTTCTTGTAACGACCTGATTAGTCATTTTGAGTATTGTATCCATGTTCCCCTATTTATTGTCTCTTCATTTTTCATTTCTGGTTACGTGACTTGCCAGGGTAGTTGGTTTGGTTCCGGATGAGTTTCGAAGAGAATTGGGAGACATAGTCCCAAAGTTGGAATCTTAATTTGAAAGAGTTGACCGAAGATTGACTTTTGTATTAACGACCCCAGAACAGTGTTTTGATGGTTCTGATAGCTTCGTATAGTGATTTTGAACTTAAGCATATGTCCGGATGTGAATGTGGAGGCCGGTAGGTTATTCTGACTTGAATTGGCAAAAGTTAGAAAGTTGAAGGTTTGGAAGGTTGATAGCTTTGGCCGAGGGTTGACTTTATTGATATTTGGCTCGGATTGTGATTTAAAGAAGTGGCATAGGTCCATTATGACATTTGGGACTTGCATGCAAAATTTGAGGTCATTATGAGGTGTTTAGGCTTGTTCACCGTTAATTCTGAATTTTGAAATGTTCATTACTTCATTATGCTTGAATTGGGATAGAATTTGTGGTTTTGTTGTTTGATGTGATTTGAGGCTTTGAGTAAGTTTATGTTGTTTTTTAGGATTTGTAGTGTAATTGGCTGAGGTCCCGAGGGCTTTGGATGTGTTTCGAATGGGTTTTAGGCGTTCCTCATATGTTGGAACATTTGATTTCTATGCTTCTCGTATCCTTCTTAGCGATCACGTAGAGTCTTTGCTAGCACATAGGTTTTTTCACTTCACATTTGTGAAGATAAGGATGCATTCATGAAGCCTTGGGGTGTTTGTTCATCGTGAACGCGATTGTCGGGCCTCGTCCGCATAGGAAGAAGGCGAAGTTGTATGATAGCACACATTGTTTATCATGGTCGCGAGGACGGAGCGACGATCACGAAGCCTGAGGACATTTTGTCACCACGTTCGCATTTGTAGCCTCGTGTTCATGTAAGAGGTTTAGAGATTTGGTGAATTTGTTCTTCGCGATCGCATAGTCTTTTCCATGATAATTGAGAGTTTGTGAAATATAGTACTTTATTTCGAGGGTTTGGTTCATTTTAACATATTTTGAGTTGTAAAGCTCAATTTTATGCGACTTTGGAGAGGATTTTCACGGTTTGGATCGGGGTAAGTGTTTTTGACTCAGAATTGCCCATTATTCATGATTCCATTATTTTATTATTTTATTTAATTAGTGATTTGTGTAGGAGAAATTTGGGGTTTTTTAAAAGCTTTCAAAAATTGTAAATTGAGGATTTGTAGGTCGTTTTGAGGTTGGAAATGGATAATTTTTATTATGGTTGGACTCCTATCGGAATGAGTGCTCAATATTTGTATGTTTGGTCAGGTTTCGAGGTGCGGGCCTGGGTAGACTTTTTGAGTTGACTTTTTGATTTTCATTAAAGATTGAATATTTATTATCATGTCACGCCCCGAACTCGGGGAGCACGACCGGCGCTCAACCAAGATAACCCGGAGGAGCAAGCCTGTACAATACCTTCTACCTGAACTTACTCAAGTATGATAGTAAAAACCAATTCATTATATAATTAGTGGGGAGGATCAAGTAAACAGCAACACCAATACTAGTTTGATACAATTACAACATTACTAATTTGACTTTTCCCACTCCAACATACCCCCCATGCTATGTCTACGGATCCTTTATTAGATACAAACGAGTACAATGATAGTGCCGAGAACAAGGCTCCGGCTATACCTCAAAACATGGTGATAAAATGAACAAAAGATACATGACCTCGAGTTATGTGGGGCTAACCAAATCATCTAGGAAAAGAGTGTAGTGCTATCGCAGATCAATGTCGCCTGTTGTGGAATCACCAGTATCCATTAAAGATGCAGCGCCCCGGCAAAAAGGACGTTAGTACTGTCAAAAAGTACTAGTATATATGACTAAGCACTCTCTTAAAGAAACAAGCAGTAATGCAAGTAAGGACATTCATAATATCAGTTAAAGCCTCAAACAATTACCAAATATCAAATTAGAGAGAGTATAAGTTTTTGAATAAATTTCCAAATTTTATGTTGGGAAATCTTTGGTACCGGTATACCACTATTCACAATTTTAATTATGATTTCCTACACAGTCACCACCATGGGTGCGGCATGGCATCCGATCACGACTCGATCGGCTAGGCCGTTTTATGCAAGACATCAACCAAATCGCAATTTTAATTACAATTTCTAACACAGTCACCGCTATGCGTGCGGCATGGCGTCTGATCACGACCCGATCGGCTAGGCCGTCTCATGTGAGATATCACCCTTTGCTATTAATCAATCCATTTCATATTTCTTTCACATATCTTCATTTCATTGGCACTAATGGTCACAATTATATTATTTCTCTTGGCACATTGGCCTTGTTTCATATTTCGCATTACGTGATTCGTATTTCATGTTTCGTATTTAATGCACACCTTTTACTTTCAACCATCATCATGGACTTTCCAATAACAAGGCATTTCTATTCAAGACATTTAAACATAAATTTGAGCAAATAGGAGTCTTAGGCACATCACGATTTCTTACACAATCTTTCATTAGCTTTCATTTGAATCACAACTTGAATTCAAGGCATTTAGATATGCAACCCATACTTTGAACACATTCTCAAATAGTATTACAACATGACAAGAGCATTTGAATTTCATATTGACCACGGATGTCTGTTGACACCAGCTTATTCGGGTAATCGATTCACAATGAGTAACTCGGGACTTACATGGATATTGTGGGGTTCAACTTTTAAGAGAAGATTTTAGCCAACATACCTCACTTGAACTTCTTTAACTCTAAAATGTTCCAGAAATCTTAGCAACTTCAATCATTTTTAGAAAAGTAGCATATTGAATCAGGAAGCTGATCATGGTTCTAGCTCATTTGAGCATTTTATCAAGCACTAGGTGTACATTAAGGTTTCATGGCCCTTTTATGGAGAATTCCTTCATCCCACAACCCCTTCTTTACTATTTTAGCTCAACAATCTTCCTACATCTCATGATCAATCATGTATGCAAAATAAACCACTCCCATACCCATGAATTATCTTACGAATTACCCACTTATAGTTAAATTTCGTAATTAAGTGATGGGGTGTAGAATCTTACCTCTAGGATTAATACCTAGTGTGCTTCCCTTGTTAATTCTTCCAAGTTTGTGAGTAAGAAATGGGGAATAATTGCTTGAGGAACTCTCTCCCTCTCTAGAGCCCTTTCTCTCACTCAAAATATTAAGTTCTCCCTTCAGAAATGGTCCATAGAGTCTAAATAATGAAATGGGGTCGGGTTATAAGAACCCAAAAATGAAGCTCCGAAATGGGATCTACGGTCACATATGCAACTGCATAATACTTCTGCGGTCCGTGAAATGCACCACGAAATGGCCCTCCGGAGCTGGGCTGGTCCGCCCCACTCTGCGACCGTTATGCGGTCCCCAGACCTGTTCTGCGGTCGCATAATATGCCGCAGAACCTCCCTCAGCAAAATTTCCATGCTGGTTCTGCGATCAATGTGCGGCATGCGAAATATTTTTGTGGTCGCATAATGGGCCCTGAAATGACATCCAAAAATGGCCCAAATGACTGCCTCACTCTGCGGTCATTCTGTGGCCCGCATAGTTATTCTACCGCAACATAATGGGACGCAAAAATGACCTATTTTGCCAAACATTTTCATTCAACTTCTCAACCATGAGGTCAACCGTGAGATGCGCTGAACCGCAACGAATTCTAGAACCTTCATTTCTTCAACGGTTGGAGCAACCATGTCCAACAGTTTGAGCAACCTTATCCAATGGTTCGAGCAAAAACTAGAATTTCCAACAACTTCAACAAAGCTCAAATCGATCCGAATACCGTCCGAAACTCTGCCGAGGCCCTGAGGACCTTTACTAAATATACCAACACATCCTAAACTACAATAAGAACTTAGTCGAGGCCTCAAACCACATCAAAAAATGTCAGAATTATAAATCACGCCTCGAATCAAATTATGAGTTTATGAATTTTCGAAATTCTATAATTTGAGCCTAAACATATCAAATCAATCCGAAATGACTTCAAATTTTGCACATGAGTCATATATGACATAATGGACATGTTTCAATTTCTTGAATCGAAATCTGACACTGTTATCAATAAAAGCAACATACGGCCAACATATAGCTATTTTAAAAATTCAACTTTTCCAATTTTCACCATAATAAGCCAAATTATCCTACAAACTTCCAAATCCAAAATCCGGATATACGCCTATGTATGAAATAACCATACAAAGCCATTAAAATCATAAAAATTGCATTCTGGAGTCGTTTGCACAAACGTCAAACTCCGGTCAACACTTTTCTTTTAAGCTTCTTAAATGAGAATTGTTCATCAAATTTAATCTCAAATCATCTGAAAACTAAACTCGACCACTCACGCAAGTTATAATACATATTACAAAGCTGATCGGGACCCTAAACTATTGAACGACGCATTAATTCTCAAAACGACAAGTTGTGTCGTTAAATTTATCTCATTCATTGTTGAGTTATTCTTATTTTAAGTCATTAGTACTTATTATGTCATTCATTGTTGATCTTATTCTTCCATTTCATTGTGTTATTGTAATTCTTATGTTGACTTACCTATCGTACTCCCGTATTATTATTATTTTTGTTGTACTCAGTGTTGTTGAATTGTGGGCTATGTGTGGTTGTTGTATTATGATTGTTGGTAAGGAAATGTTGTGGAATACGGGCATATGTGGTGCATGTTGTTATATTATGCTGTTGTATTTCTATCAGATGTGGGATTGTTTAGAGGATTGTCAAGGTGTTTGCAAATAAGTTGTTCGTGCTATAGTTATTATTGATATTTGCACATGTAGCATGACAAGGCGGGCTATATATGTTTGGGATAATTATTATGTGCATGTAGCGAGATAAGGCGGGCATTTACTTTATTGTTGTGCACACGTCGAGACAAGGAGGCTATATCGGGGATTATTTGTGATGGTTAAAGGGCATTGGCATTGATAATATTTGTGTGGTGGTGTGACTATTTTGTTTGAGTCATGCATATCAAGGGCTTTAGTTGTGTTTTTTCCAATGTGCTATTCGGTGTCTCAGATCTTACTTGTTTACTAGAGCTATTATAGTACACTTGCACAACCATACACCGTAATCTGTCACCTATATCAATCTAGAAGTATAATTCTTGATGTTCATTGATCATGTACATGTATTCTTGTATATGTGCTTTCTTTGTGAGAACTGGATTATTGGCATGTGAGCTATTCGTGGGGATATAAGATATTGTTACTGTTGGCACATGAGTTATCCACGCGGGTACGAGGTTATTATTATTGGTATTGGCATATGAGTTGCCCGTGCAGCGCGTGAGGTTTCCGTGCAGTTGTGATTAATAAAGTGGGAATGAGATGTCATGTGATTATGAATTCGGATATGGGACCCCTGATTTGTGATTATGAGGCATGGTACCTCGGTGTAATTCTTATATAATCCTCGTGAAATAACGGTTGATTATTTGGTTGTAACTGTTTTCCATAATTGGTTTCACTAGTACTTTAACTGTGTTTTGGTTACCTTGCAGCATTATCACATGTTTACTCCTTGTTGCTTACTATTGCTCCTCCTTTCCATTTGATAGCGTTATATACTTATTCTTTCCCTGTTTAGCCTCACATTGATATTCGTTCCTCTATTAGCTTTATATTAATACTTGCACGAGTTATTTTTTCTAGTAGGTGTCGCGACTGTTCTTCATCACTACTCCACTGAGGTTAGTCATAATACTTACTGTGCACCGTGGTGGTGTACTCATGCTATGCTTTTGTACATTTTTATTCAGTTGCAGTACATCTGCCTATGTCGGATGCTAGTGACCGACCGTTTATATTTGGAGACTTAAAGGTCCACCTGCTCGATGCTCGTAGGCCTCAGAGTCATCACCTTCTTTTAGTTTTATTATTGTTTATCTCCTGTTCAGACCAGTATTGTATTCAGAGATTATTAGCGCACTCTCTGTAGACCTTATGACTTGCTTCCACCAGGTTTTTGGAATTTTTGACAGTTGTACTGTTTAGGTTTTATTATGATAGCTTAATAGGTTAATTTGATATTTAATATATAAATTGTGTTAACTCTCATTGTATGTTAAGCTTACCTAGTCTTAGAGTCCAGGTGCCATCACGACATCCTAAGGTGGGAATTCGGAGTCATGAGTTGGTGTCAGAGCTCTAGGTTCAAAGGTGCTACGAGTCATACAAAATCTTAGTAGAGACTTGCAGATCAGTATGGAGATGTTTGTACTTATCTCCGAGAGGCTACGAAACTATTAGGATCCTTCACTTCTTTCAATCCCGTCTTGCGAGTTATTGGATTTCAGAGTTTGAGCCTTTGTCATTATGTTCTCACACATATGGTGAGGACACAAGCTGCAGTTAGCGATGGTGTTGCCCCTAGTGCCGGTGTTGCTAGAGGATGAGTCAGAGGAAGAGGAGCCATTAGTAGCTCCGTCTGGGTGCCAGGAGACTTTATCTACCCCAGGACATTAGAAGACTTTAACGTAGGTCCTTAGCATGTTTGGTATATTGGCTCGAGCGGGATTGATTACGGTTGCATCAACTACTT
>AWOL01S0062960.1:0-16724 GCA_000715115.1 Nicotiana otophora
ACCTACCAAGATTCCTTCTTCCTCACTGACATGACCTCGCACAATCGACCCGCCAAATTCCTCGAAATCTTCCTGTTAATCATTTCATGAACACTCTGAATCCCTAGCCACATTGACATGTTCGACCTCATACCGGGTAGCCAGTAGAATTCTTTGGAGAAGCTTCGTCAACACCACACAACCATTAACCTGCTCACTGGAAATAACCCACCTATAGAAATTCCATGCCGACATCTTCCAACAACGCTGCACCGAGTACAATTACCACGAAACCAATAAACCATCCTGAGCATGTGCTCATTCACCAGCTGTACAAGTCCTTTTACTCCTCATGGACATCAACTAAAGGTGCGACAATACATTCTAATCCAAAGTCATGTTGTATCCTTCTTCATATCAAGCAACTCCTTTCCGTCGTATCCAACCTTTCTCCGTATAGTAGCCAATATTCCAAATTAAGTTCGTAGACTTTGTCACTGTCCACCATGAGTTCCAAATCACTCTAAACTTTCCTCAACGCGTGTAGCTATCCTACCACAGAACCCCATCTGATACTCTACCANTCGGTCACTCTCCCACTTTGTCTAGACCCTCTCCTTTAAGCAACTACTCGACTTTTGTTTTCTTACACTTGGCCTTCTAGAAGTTTAACCACCGCAAGACACCTCCCATATGTCATTCATCATCCTTCGTTGCCCAGTTGTTGCCTTAAATAAAAATTCATCTCTGTAGCACCTGAACCAACAGATCGCCGCCAAGTCTAAACCTCCTTGAAGATCATATTCCTTGAGCCATCAACATTAGGATCACTGATTCGATTCTGAACCAGAGCACACTGCGACCTCCAACAGCCGCTTCCCCGGCACCATTCACAATACTCTGCCCCAAAGGCAATTTTGAAGAAGGCCATAACACCGGAAAGCTTAACACATTCAATCAAGGATGACGACACCACATCACAAATGAAGATTCCATCACGCTTGAAAATACCAAGTCGCGTTAGTCCATCAACCCAAACCTAACCATTCTTAATCTGCTTGCCTTTCCTCTGCTAGAAATAAAACATTGAACCTATGAATCATGCATTGAGAAAAACCTCCTTTCGAATCATTCACTGCCCCGACACGTAGACAAGTATCCTACCATTACATCAATATAGTGCTATAATAACTCATAGACATCGAAGCAACCCGTGCACAGTCTCGAAACCATAGAAAATACTGATACTGAGCTGGAACAAAAGAACATCCTTCCGCAAGGTGACGACATTACCCCAATCAAATATGCAGGGAGAAACATCATGCATTACATCTGTAGTGCCATTAAAATTCCTCGATTCCCAATTTATAACAAGCGCTTCATGTCGCATAAGATTGAATAGCAAGGGAATGAAGACATAAGCCTCAAAGGAATCAAATTGCATGATGAGGAATCAAGAAGGGAAATGCTTCTAACAGCCCTGTAGCCTCTCAAAGATAAGTACAGACGTCTCTGTACCGATCCGCAAGACTCTACTAGACTTGCAGATGAATCGTGAGACCTAAGTGAACCTAGTGCTCAAATACCAAGTTGTTACGACCCAAATTCCATTAGAGGTCGTGATGGCGTCTAACACCACTATCAGGCCAGCCAACAATAATTGATTAACTTATTTACTCATTTCAATAATTTTGAAATCAAAATTTCCTTCAATTAAATAGTAAGAGATAGACTTTACAAAGTAAATGATAGTATTTTCACAACTACAATACTGAACAGCCCATAATCACCCCCAAAAACCCGGTGTCATAAGTACATGAGTATCAACTAGGAAATATATTAGAAATACAACATCTGTCTGAAAGTACAATTAGACAGGAGAGCGTAGATAACTCCGATGGAGACTCTGTGTGCTACAAATTCACAACATGGGATGCGGCTCACCTAAATCCCTGAAATAGCCGCGCCTCTGCGCCCACAAGTCTACTAGACATATATGCACTTGCACAAAAATGTGCAGCAAGTGTAGTATGAGTACGTAAATCAACGTGTACCCAGTAAGTATCTAGTCTAACCTCAAAGAAGTAGTGACGAGGGGTCGACTCCGACGCTTACTAAGGGCTAATGATAAATACCAATATTATACTTAAGCATGGATTGTATGAAACAGCTGTAAACTCAATAACAAGAAGTGAGTGGACAATCTTTTATTAATAGGAAATGTTTCCAAATTTATTCCCATCATTTAACAATTCATATCTCAAGCCAAAGAAGAAATATCAATTATAATTCATTCCAAAGATAAATCATGCGCAAATTATGTCGAGGGCATACGGCCGATCCAACATATATTTAAATTGTGCACTGCCGAGGGTCGAACAGCACGAACCATAGATACATCTATTTTCTACCGAGGTGTTCGGCCCTCTCCACAAATAGAAAATATTTTAAGGAAAACACAAATTCTCAATAACAGTCAAGTGTTCCATTCACAACTTCAAGTAAGTGAAATTTAATTCTTTTATCAGGTTTCAAAAGACTTAAGCAATTAAGCTAACAAGTAGGGTACAAACATTGTAAGTATAGCATGATATGGGTCCTAGACTACCAGGACAATAGCATAATTAGTAGCTACATACGGACTCTCGTCAGCTCGTGCGTACGTAGCCCCCACAAATAGAAGAACACTTTAATTCAATTCACCTATGGGGTTAATTCCCTCTTACAAGGTTAGAAAAGAAACTTACCTCGCTCTGAAATTTCATAACCGGCTCCTAAGCCTTTCCAACAACTCAAACCGATGCCCATCACTCCAAAACTAGTCAATAAATGTGAAAATCCATACATATATACTCTAATACTCATTATAATCCATTTTACAACAATTCCCAACTCCTCTAGAAAAGTCAATAAAAATCACCCTTAGGCCCACGTGCCCGGATTTCGAAAATTTTCGAAGATAAACATTACTCATAGCATCACGAATATAAATATATAGATTATTCTCAATTTCATGCCCAAATTCGTGGTCAAAATTCAAAAATACCAATTTCTAAGTTTTCTACCAAGACCCCAAATTTCTACAATTTCTCATGAATTTCCATGTTAAAATCTTTGTATAATCCAAGTATTTAACTCAAAATACACGGGAATCACTTACCTCTTTGATGTTGATGGAACCCCTTTCAAGATGCTCTCCAAAATCGCCTAAGTCCAAGTGGGAAATGAGGGGAATGAGCTAAGTCCCGAAATAAAAGCCCTTGCTCCAGTCGCAGACGTCGCATTTGCGACTTCTGGTTCGCAAATGCGATGGTTGCAGTTACGAAAAAAGCATCGCAAATGCGAAGGAGAGCCACCCCTGCCAAGGTCGTATTTGCGACCAAAATCTTTGCAAATTCGTAGAGGACAGATTCGCAAAAGCGATAAAATGTTCACAAATGCGAACCCCTCAGAAATTTCCCACCCTCGCAAATGCGATCAAATGGATTTGAAACCACCCTGGAACACACCCGACACCCACGGGACCCCGTCCAATCACATCAACCTATCCCAAAACATGACACAAAATTGCTCGAGGCCTCAAATCACGTCAAACAAAGTCGAAATCACGAGTCACACCCCCAATTCGATCTTAATGAACTTTAGAACTTCAAACTTCTACATTCGATGCCGAAACCTTTCAAATCACGTCCGATTGACCTAGTCACATTTGACATTATGGACCTACTCCAACTTCCGGAATCGGAATCCGACCCCGATATCAAAAAGTCCACTCCCGGTCAAACTTCTCAAAATCATCCAAATTTTCAACTTTCGCCAATTGACCCCGAAATAGCCTACGGACCTCCAAATCAACGACCGGACACGCGCCTAAGACAAAATTCACCATACGGAGCCATTCCCAGGCTCGGAATCCTAAACGGACGTCGATAACATTGAAATACACTTCAAACCAAATTCATGAAATTCTTTCAAAATGCCAACCTTCTACAATAAGCGCCGAAACGCTCCCAGGTCATTCAAAACCCGATCCGGACATACGTCCAAGTCCAAAATTATCATACGAACCTGTTGGGACCTGCAAATCCCAATTTCATGGTCGTTTACTCAAAATTCAAACATTAGTCAATTCCTCCAACTTAAAACCTCCGAATTTAGAATGTTCTTTGCAAATCGACTCCGAACTTCCCAAAACTCAATTCTGACCACACGTACAAGTCATAATACTTGAAGTGAAGCTACTCATGGCCCCAAACCCCCGAACGACGTGCTAAAGCTCAAAATGATCGGTAGGGTCGTTATAATTTTATTGTGAATAAAACATGTATTCATTTAAGTTAAACTATTGAGATAGTTCGTAACTTGAATTTGAAATTTTGTATAAGATACAATGGTAATATATAATAGGTTATTAGATTATACAATTATTTTAATTGTTATTAGTTTATGAGATATTAATTAATAATAATGTTCTGGCATGAATTATTTTATGTGATATTAAGATAAACATGTTAGAAGTATGTTGAATTTCGTTTTTATGTCACATGCTTGTTCGTTATATGATTTTGAATTATTTATTACATGTTATGTAAATTAATTTAGGAGTAAGCATGTAGACAACTTGAACAAAATTCATGTTCTATAAAAGATTTGATCATCTTATTATTAAAAGTTGTTTTAGTAACAATTTCCTCTTGTTAAAATTTGAGTTCTTACTAATAAAATATAAGATATTTTATTGTAAATCTATCTATCAAAATAAATAATTTTATTTACTTCTTGTTTATAAAGAGCGACCTGACAACCAGGATACTTATAGTTCGAGAATATGTTAAAATTATTTATTGACTTAGATGCATGGATGGAAAGAATTATTAATTTTACACTAGATGCCTGAACTACCCGGGGAGTAAAAATATTTAATAAGTTCTTTGCGATCATGATGGTTGAACTCAACTATGCCAATAGGATCGACCTGACTATCATGGGACTAATTGACATAGAGTTATTTAAGGAAATTGTATGGGGATGTAATTGGTAAGTGTGCCTACCTTTAAAATATATGTGAGAAACGACTTGACTTCGAAGTGGCTCATACATATTGTTGAATGATTCCTTTACTCCACTAACAGAAATTAAGATTGCTTAAACTATAATGAGGGTAAATAGTTTAAAATAATTAGTGGAAATATCATTTAGATAAAAATCCATATCTTTATGATATGTGTAAATATGTTCTTACATTTTTTTTCTATATTTTAGATTTCTCAATATGTCTGCTATATCACTGCGTGGAATACTTGAGACCAACAAGTTGGTAGAACCAAACTTTGATGATTGGTACAAAAATTTGAGAATTGTTCTCATGCATGAAAAGCTTATTGATGTGATCGATAAGCCTGCCAAAGAAGTCCCGAATGAGGATGATGATGATGCCACCAAGATCTATTAGAAATACTTAGAAGAATGTCTTACTACCAAATACATCATTCTTGCTTCTATGAGTTCTTAGCTCTAGAGAAAATATCTAGATATGGATCTAACTGCAATCATTGAACATCTTAAGAAGATGTTTGGTACACAAAGCAGGGCAGCTAGATACCAGCTATCTAAGGCTTTATTTGGATCCAAATTGACTGGAAACTCTCCAGTTGGACCCTATGTCAATCATATGATTGATCTTATTGAAGAACTTGAGAAGTTGGGGTGTAAACGGAGTAAAGAACTTTCTCAAGATTTGATCTTGCAGTCACTCTCTGAATCCTTTTCATAATTTGTTATTAATTTCAATATGCATAAAATGGATTGTGAACTTCATGAGATGCTTAACATGCTGATTGATTATGAGAATCAACTTGCATCTGAGAAGAAGAAAGGAACTTTCATGTTGGTTGGAAACTCTTCTAAGAAGAAGGGTAATGGTAAAAATAAACTCAAGAAGAAGCCTACTGCGCCTAAGGGTGGTGTGACCAAACCCAAAGGAAAAGGAGGCAAAGATGACCAATCTGATGTTGAATGTTTCCATTGTAAGAAGATAGGACATTGAAAGAGAAACTGCAAGGAGTATTTTGCAACTCTAAATAACAAGAAACAAGGTAAGACTCAAATGAAAAATGTTTTCAAAGTTTCTTTAACTACTACTGATGCTTCATTATGGGTATTATATATTGGCAGTGGTTATAACATCTGCAATATGTTGCAATGGTTCCAAATAAGTAGAAGGTTGAAGAAAGGAGAAATTAATCTACAAGTTGGAAATGGTGCAAAAGTTGTGGCCGTAGCTATAGGATCAATTTCTTTAATAATGCTTACGGGCAAAGTACTTATATTGGATGATTGTTATTACGTTCCTAAATTTGTTTCGAACATAATTTCAACGTCTATGCTAGACAAACATGGTTTTCACATTATTATAAGCAGTGGTATTTTCTCTATTTATTATGGTGATAATTTATATGTGAATGGCTATCTCCAACATGATATGTATGTCTTACCTAATGTGAATGTTAATTCAATTATGCATGTTTCAATTCTTAAGAGGAAAAGAGATGATCAAGTAAATCATACATATCATTGGCATTGTAGGCTTGGCCATATTGGAGAGAAAAGAATTAACAAGTTGTATAAGGAAGGGTACCTTGACAAGTATGATTTTGAATCATATCCAACTTGTGAATCTTGTCTCAAAGGAAAAATGACCAAATCTCCATTTACTGGAAGTGGAGAAAGAGCTACTGAATTATTGGGACTAATTCATACAGATATTTGTGGGCCCATGAAAATTAAAGCTAGAGTTGGATATTCTTACTTCATCACATTCATTGATGATATGTCAAGATATGGATTTGTGTATCTTGCGGAACACAATCTGAATCTTTCGAAATGTTCAAAAGGTTCCATAGTGAAGTTGAGAAATAGACGGGTAAAAGTATCAAGGTACTAAGGTCTGATAGAGGTGGAGAATATCTTACTGAAGATTTTACTAGGTATCTCAAAGAGAATGGGATTATCTCACAGTGGACATCTGCAGGAACATCAGAACATAATGGTGTGTCTGAAAGGAGAAATCAAATCTTATTAGATATGGTGAGATCTATGATGGGGTTCATTGATCGTCCATTATATTTATGGGGATATGCTTTGGAAGCAGCAACATACTTACTTAATAAAGTTCTCACTAATTCAGTATCTACAACACCATATGAGATATGGAAAGGACGTAAGCCTAACCTTAAGCATATTAAAGTTTTGGGTTGTCCAACTTATGTTAAGAGACTGCAAACTGATAAACTTGACTCAAGATCTGATAAGTGTAAGTTCATTGGTATCCCAAAGAAACAATGGGATATTATTTCTATCACCCTTCTGACCATAAAGTGTTTGTGGCTAGAGCAACAACCTTTTTGGAAAAGGAATTTCTTTTAGAAGAAAATTATAGTAGAGAAATAGAACTTGATGAAATTCAAGAAACCAATGAATCAACACAATATCAAGATCATGAGACACAAGCTGAAGAACCTTTATTGGATGTTATGAAGTTGATAAGGAAGTTGCCATCTTCAGTGGTTGAAGTTCAAGAACTAAATGTAGTTCAAGAAAAGGTTAATGAACCAGTTCCCAACCAAATTGAAGAACAACCAAATCCAACACAAGGTGAACAAGTTTCACAAGCACCTCTTAGAAGGTCTACACAAGAACGTCATGTACCAATTAGATTAAATCTAATGGTACAAGATTATATATCAAATGAGGTTGATCATAATGATGATGACCTTAAGACCTATGAAGAGGCTATACAAAGTTCTGACTATGAGAGATGGAAAAAGGCCATGGAATCCATGAAGGAAAATAAAGTATGGACTTTAGTTGAACCTTCAAAGGATATAAAACCTATAGGTTGTAAATGGGTTTTTAAGAAAAAGATTGGAGTAGACAGAAAGGTAGAGACCTACAAAGCCCGTCTTGTTGCCAAGGGATATCGTTAGAAAAAAGGAGTCGACTATGATGAGAATTTATCTCTCGTGGCAATGCTCAAATCAATTCGGATTTTTCTTGCTATAGCAGCATACTACGATTATGAAATATGGCAAATAGATGTGAAAACAGCTTTTCTTAATGGTGAGCAAGAAGAGGATGTGTACATAACACAACCTGAAGGTTTAACATCTCCGTCTGATCATAATAAAATTTGCAAGCTACATAGATCCATTTATGGACTAAAGCAAGCTTCTCGAAGTTAGAATATTCACTTTAACAAGACAATTGAAAAGTTTAATTTTGTTAGATGCGAAGACGAGCCTTGTGTGTACAAAAAGGTTAGTGGGAGCACAATTATATTCTTAATACTTTATGTTGATATATTTCTCATCGGGAATAATGTACCAGCATTGCAAAGTACCAAGATTTGGCTATCTGAACACTTCTCCATGAAAGACTTAGGAGAAGCAGCTTATATATTGGGAATAAAGATCCATTGATATAGATCTAGGAAGCTTCTTGGGCTTTCCCAGTCCTTGTACATTGATAGCATCTTAAAGAGGTATAATATGGCTAATTCCAAAAATGGCTATCTACCGATAGGCGCTGGAATTACTCTCAGCAGGGAGGATTGTCCTAAAACACCTGAAGAAAGAGAACGCATGAGTAGGATTCCATAGGCTAGTGCAATGGGACCTATCATATATACCATTAGATGTACACGTCCTGATATGGCTTATGCACTAAGAGTGACTAGCCAATATCAGGCAAATCCTGGTGAGGAACATTGGAAGCTGGTAAAGACCATTCTTAAGTACTTAAGAAGGACTAAAGACCAATTTCTCATTTATGGAGATTCTGAGTTGAAACTTGAAGGTTATGCTGATGCAAGCTTCTCTTCAGATAGAGATGATAGCAAATCTATTTCTGGTTATGTATTCACCTTAAATGGTGGTGCAGTGAGTTGGAAAAGCTCCAAACAAGCTACATTAGTTGATTCAGTCACTGAAGCTGAATATATAGCAGCTAGTGAAGCTGCTAAGGAAGCTGTATGGATGAAAACGTTATTAACTGAACTTGGTGTGGTTCCTTCAATAAAAGGTGCAGTTCCATTATTGTATGACAATACTGGAGCCATTGCTCAAGAAAAAGAACCAAGATCACACCAAAAATACAAACACGTTCTGCGAAGGTATCACTTGATAAGAGAGATCATTGAACGTGGAGACGTCAAGATTCAAAAGGTTGATGGAAAGAAAAATGCTGCAAACTCATTCACTAAAGCTCTTGGAGCAAAGGAGTTTGACAAGCACAAGTGGAAATTGGGACTGAAGTACAAGAGCGATTGGCTCTAGTGCAAGTGGGAGATTGTTAGGAATATATTAAATATGCCCTAGATCCAATCTCATATTTGATGATTTGAACATATTTTTGTGAATGTTATTTTATATAAAAATATATGAAATTTGATATTCATTTATCATAGTTATTATTAATTTCTTGATTAATTTAATAAGGTCTTTGATTAAATTTTGAGACTTATCATCATGATGGAGATCATAATAGTCAGAGTAAAGTTTCTTATAATTTAATCTAAATTTGTTTTTGATCGTAGAATTATTAATTTAGACATTAGTAATCTGGTTAGATCAATATTTATGTGATTGTCTTTATTAGATAAAGATTAGTTGATCTCATTAACTAAATCATATGGATAGATGATGCATATAGAGATATGATCATTGAACCGACTCATTGGATAATTCCTAATGGTTAGAATTACCATAAACTGTCAATAGGATATTCTCTTGAAGAATGTGATGTAAGAGTTTCCTTTGACCTGATATCATCATAGTAATTGATAAGTTATTTATCGTACTTTGATACTAGACACCTATGGCCCTAGGGTGATAGTTGAAAGGATATTGGGTACGATTAAATACTTGTAGAATTAGTAATTGAACAAGATAGAATCTGTCAACTCTTGATAATGAGTTTAAGCTCCATGTTGTCATGAATTATAAACGACCGAACTAAGACCTTGGCCAGGGCAGTTGAATGAAAGAAGAAAAGAGTTCTTAGGTCATTCAATGGTCGATTATATTTTACATGAACACATAGTTGGTTGCCTATTAGGATTTGACAGTTGAACCATATCCTAGCGTGACCCAGAGCTATAAGGACATAAGGAATTTCTATATTATTCTTCTACTAGTTCTTGAGAGTAAATTGTATACTTCATTCTATCTGATCATTAAGGAGTGTTACTAGATGCCACCCTTGAGTAGTATATTGATGTGATCAATTTACTATTGGCTTAGTATTGAACCTATGGGGTCGCACACTAACGAGTATTCTGATCTTTGCTAAAGAATTAATTATTTTATTATTTGATAATTAAATTAAAGAATTTAGTTAGTCAAATAAATGTAGTTATTAGTCCAAATAAAATATTAATATATTCTTTGCTAGCACAGAGGATATAACTAATATTGTGAATAAATTAAAATTTTCTATTTGGAATAGAAAATTATAGAAAATTATATTATATCTCTTGGTTAAGATATATATGTGATATATATAATTAAAACTTATTTTATATAAGAGATTTTATTTAATATTAATTAAGAAAGAAGCCTGATGGAAACTTTGTCAAGTGAATTTGGATTCACGTCAAAGTCCACAGGGACATGTCGGTGGCCACACTTCTATTCAGAATGGGATTCAATTTTTTAATAGCAAACTTACTTTCGGTTTAGACACGAATCCAACTTTGAATTGTATTTGAAAGTCCAACGTGTAGGCAGCCACAATCTCATTTAGAATGGGATTCAATTTTTCAACAATAGCAACTAACTTTCGGTTTAGAATTGTATAAAAGTTGACCGCCTCTAACTTTTCCTTTGATACAATGGAAAAGGATTTTCAGAGGTTATAAATATGTCCGATTGGCATGAAAATCCATGGTGAAAAATAATACTTTGAAGAAGCCACAAAATTAAGAGAAAAACATACAAGAACAATTCTCGTCGTGCAACTTTGGGTAGTAAGTCTTGAGAAGAAAAATCACCTTGTGAAAGTGAGAGTGCAATACAAAGCCAAGAGAGAAAATAATATTACAAGAAAGGTGTTTCTTGTTCTTCTACTTTTGAGTTAAGATTTTTGAGGAAAAATTTCAACATAATATTTTCATTTAATTTGTTCGCGGGTTCATTGATTAAAGAGTTAATAGCAATGATCAGTCTCAGTATGGATACGCATAGAGTCTTCACACTATCGAAGAGAATTTGAAACGAGACTCTCTTCACCAGGTACATCTTAGATCCTATCTTTGACATGTAAAAAAATTTTAAACACGAAAAGATCTGCTTAGGATTGTTATTGTCTTTCACTACGTGATATGAACACCTTTCTCAATCCTACAGGGTTGCGGAGAAGTATTCATGAAGCAGCAGAACCACTAACAAAATCAGCATTAGCCCATGAAGCATTGGTCTGAAAGCAGAACGTCTCAATTAGTGCACCGAGTGCATCTATCGTCGTTAACAAACCCAACTAGAAGGAACCAAAGCATACAGTACTCTACAGGAAGATATCAGTAAGCCTTATGTCGAATTAAGCATCTTGTCATCAACATTGATACTTACTGCTGAACTGAGCTTTGCACCGTCGACACCAATCCATCATGTGAAATCAAAAGTTTCATGTCCTTTACATCGACATTTATGAGTGGAGTTGAAGTGTCGTGTTGCTGAAACGTCTTGCTATTGGCACCGAGGACTTTCAAGATATTATTTTTTTGGCAGGATTTTGCGAGAGTTCCAGTGATCTTGATATCCCTAAGAAGATGCATTGCTAGCGAACCTCTCATCTCTTTGTTGCGGCTTGGCGAGAGAGATACATGAAGTGTCCTTTCAACCTTGGCGACAAAATCTCTACTCTTGGAGGCTTAGAGAGACAATATTTCATCATTGGCGAGCCAACATGTACCATATCGCATCATTGCAGGTTGATGAGGAAGACAACTGGAGTAGGACTTTCCAACTTCGGCAAGCAAGCACCTAGCGCATCTCTGCAAATATATTTATTTCTCGATGTAAGAGCAATGAAATCATAAGCCGCTTCTCCTAAAGAATCATAACTCGAGGGGCTGAAAAATATCAAAAATTCAGCACCGAATTTCTTGAGGATTAGCCGCAATATTGTTTTGAACCTGATAAACGTGTCCAGTATTTTAACTTTACAGCATTGTACAGTCTCGCCAAAAGATTGATATCTCGAGTTAGGAGTTCCCAAATCATGATCCGTTTGTGCCATTAGAAAGAATATCAAAAATAAGGAACTTTCCAAGATATCATTAAAGGATTCCTTCCAGATTGGCCCCAGCAATTTCTTAAATTTGATCCATCTGTCTGCCGAAATTGATCTGCAACTTTGCGTGCTTTTGTGGAATAATTCATATCTCGGGCTAGGAATCTCCAAATAGCAATCTATTTGTGCCGTTAGAAAGTAACTCATAGGCCTACAACATATATGAATTTCACTACATAACGGTTTTCGGCCTATCAACAGAATTCTTTTGAAGTTGACATAACTGCAAGGAGCTTTCAGGCTTGCGTACTTTCGGCCAAGAAAAATTGTATGTTGAGCTAGGAGCATCGGAATAACCAACGGTTTGATCCTATAAAATTCAGACATCAATAACTAATCATGTCGAAGATGGAGGCTCAATTCATTCTTAGCTAGCTTAACAAATATTTTTGAAGTTGATTCTACAGCAAATGGCTTTGGCTATCATCACAAATCTTATCTCCTTGTTTATTTCTTTTGCAGACTTGCGAAAGAGCTCAAAAGGTAACAATGTCAGACCAAGAAGGCACACAAGATGTGGATATCTTGATGTTTCAGGCAATAAGAAACAAGTAAAATCTCTATGCAAAAGACGTACTCGATGTTGCAGAGAGATCATCATGTGAAAATACTCATTTCCCAAAAGTTGTGTATACTCGAATTTTTGATATCCATGAAGCTTATGATGGAACTTTTGAGAGTCGTGCATATACTCATGTAAGGGAGCTTCAAACAGAAGAAGTAGATCATTGCGTCCACAACTCGACTACAAGACGCATAGTTAAGGGATTATGGAAGCTGCTAAATACCATGAGCACGCCATCAGGTTGATCCATCATATGGAGAAGTCACGAACTAGTTGGTAACCAGAATTATTTTTCGATCGTCTACATGACGTTAGATTCCTTGTATAGGATGACGTCTCATTTTACTTTTATCATTGTTGTACATAACTCTTTCAATATTAAAGAAATAAAATGTTTTTTATGCTTTGGTGCCTTATTTGTGTATGCATCTACATTTGGAAGAGTTAACGTGATGATCCCATAAGCCAAACCCTTTTTTTAAAAAAAACTCATGTGATTGAACTTAGAATGAAATACTAAGCTGCCTACATACCTCGGTGAAGAGAATTAAGTCATAACATAGTTTAGAGGGATGAGTTTTATTTTGGTTTTTGTTTTGTCCTAATTTTTGCTTATGCCGCCTCTCGTGAGGTTTTCAACCTAGAGGACTTTTTTTTTAATTGGTCTTGACTTTTGCCTAGGCCACCTCTTTCGAGACCTAGCAGACTCTTTGTTTTTTTGGCCGTACACAGTATAGACTCATGCGGGCTAGGTGTATAGCAACATGCAGTTTAGGCTCATGCGTCAAGAAGCATAGGTGACTTTCATGGGAAGTATTGCTTTAGAAATTTACCGTTGATGGGACCAACTCTGAGACCATCCTTATCAACAATTTTGTATGCGCCACTTGAATATGCTTCTTTCATAACATATGGCCCATCCCATTTTGAAGTAAACTTGTCGCATATGCGTTTGTTGAGAATTATGGGTCTTCGAACAGCTAGGACCAAGTCTCCCACTTGGTATGATTGTGGCCGCACTTTCTTGTTGAAGGGTCTAGCTAGTCGAGCTCGATAGCACTCCATTTTTTGTTGCGCTTCCAATCTTTTCTCATCCAATGCCTCTAAATCTGCTAGGCGAAGTTGAGCATTCTCTTCCGACGTGAGTCCTTCTTAGATTGCGATCCGCACTGATGGAATTCATTGCTCTAGTGGAAGGACTGCTTCTACGCTATACACCAAAGAGTAAGGAGTTGATTGTGTTGCAGTTTTGAAGGTTATACGGTATGCCCACAAAGCTTCACCAATTTTCTTATGCCAGTCCCTTTTATTCTTTGCAACAACTTTCTTAAAAAGGTTACCAAGCGTCTTGTTAAAAGCTTCAGCATGGCTGTTGGCGGGTGCATTATACCTTGAAGACTTATGTTGCTTGAAACTGTACTTCTCGCATAGACTCCTTACGAGATTGTTATCAAATGGTGTTCCATTATCAGTGATTATGTATCTTGGTATGCCTTACCTAAAAATTATATTTGACTTGATAAAATCAGCAATAGTTTATTTTTTCACTTCCTTGAGTGGAACAGCTTCAGCCCATCTAGAGAAGTAGTTTGTGGCAGCCAATATATACTTTGTCTCTTTGATGACTTTGGAAGTGTTCCAATAACATCAAGTCCTCACGCATCAAACGGACACGAAGCTACAATTGGATGAAGAGGCTGTGGAGGTTGGTGGATGTAGTTGGCATGAAATTGACTCGCTTAAGATTTTTCGGCATGCTCCATGCAATCTTTCACCATTGTTGTTGACGGTAAGTTAGAAACCCGTGTTTTAGCCGTAGTATTGCACTCTAATTATTGTATTTTACGTGTATTTGAGTTTAATTGATAGTAAATTATACCTATTACGTATTTTATGCCTTGTAGGAAATAATTCTAAGCTATTTAGGTAATTTGGAGCAAAATCAAACAAGTTGGAGCTTTGAAGTCTGAGTAGAAGCCCAAGAAACTAATCTGGGATCACGTTCGGAGATCGAGAACCAAGTCCGGATATCAAAAAGTGAACACATGAATTTACTCTGATAAAACGCCACTACCGCGCTGCATGAAGCGTCGCGAGACGCGGCGCGGCAGTGCAAAAGTAGTCTGACAAGCACAATGCTAGATCTCTGGATTTCCTCACTAACGCGCCGCATGGGGCGGCGTGGCGTGCGGCGCGGCTGTGCAAAATTGTCAGAGTGATTTCCATGTTAGGCTAGGAAAGGGTAGTTTCGTCTGTAATTGTTTCTACACTGTATAAATACACCAAAAATACGATTTTGAAGGGACTTTTGACCTACGAAAGATTGGAGAAGCAACCAAGGCAAGAAGACATAAGAATTCATCAAGATTTCAACCTAAAATCGGTGCAATACGGGAGTTTGTATCGAATTATTAGTATTGATGTTTTCTTTGTTTTTGAACCTTATTGAGATGACTTATTCCATAGTTATGGAGTACATTGCATTAGGGTGTTGACAGATGCGGTGTTTTGATAATTTGAATATGGATTCAATTCTTGATAATTGTTAGAATTAATTGATGGAGTTTTAATTCGGATTGTGGAGTTGTTTATTATTTTGCTAAATCGAAAGAAGAGCATTATAGTGAATTGCATTACATCTTATGCTCTAGTTTAAATTTGTGATTCAAATAGGTAATCGAAAAAGCCTCTTGAATTGTTAATCAAACTAGAAAATAGGGAAATATTCATGAGAAGTTACTCTTTAGATCATAACCATCATTTTATTGTTGCAATTGTTTACCGTGCTTCAATCGGATTATTACTGAAATTAACGTTTAATCAAAAGAGGAACATTAACTTCAAGTGTAATCTGATTATCTGTTGAATTTGTCAGAATCAACAGTATTATAGAGTGAATTAACTCAAGAATTGGATCTCGAGTCAATTATCTTGCACCTATCTAGTCAAATACCCTTATTTCTCTCATTGATATTTCTTCGTTGCTCATCTGCTATATTTTGTGATCAACTGTTACTTGCTTAATTTTTAGTAGTTAATCGTAGTAATAGTCATCAAATCAAGTGTTAATTTTCCTAGATAATAATCAACTGAAGATTATTCGAACACTGTTTAAATCCAATCCCTGTGTAGACGATAATTAAACTATACTATCTTTGACTAGCGAGCAATAATTTGGTGTTATGTTTTGCGCTCATCAAATTTTGGCGTCGTTGTCGGGGATTGGCAATCAATAGTGTTTAAAATAGTTTTTAGTACTAATTCAGGAACCAATTTTTACTTTAGCTTTTTTCTTACTTGTGTGCAGGATACAGGTTTGATTTCTCTGGTGTATGACTTGATCGTCTTCAAAGGAAGTGATACCCTATGAACCAGAGTTAGAGAAACACCTGCGATAACTGAGAATAGAAAAAGACTTAACAGAAAAATTCTTGGGTCAAACTTCGACTCAAGATACCATGGCAAACTAAGAGAATGATGGAGTAGACTTAGTTGTAAGAGAGGCATCACAACTAGAAGTTGCATGATGAATTGTTGATGAGACCGTCAACGATGATGGGGGTCGAAGATTCAATCTAAACCGACCCTTGGTTGAGACCAGTTCGAGAATGCAGCACCCAGGCCTGGAAGATCATTGGGTGACTATGCTAGGCAGGTCTATAATCAAGGACTGTCAAGTGTCAGACCCCCACCCATAGCAGCAAACAACTTTGAATTGAAGTAAGGCTTGCTTCAAACCATCCAAAATAACTGCACTTTCAGAGGGAGGGTGAATTAAGATCCTAATACTCACTTGATGGAATTTGAAGATATCATGAACTTCTTCCAATAC
>AWOL01S0062965.1:4385-14425 GCA_000715115.1 Nicotiana otophora
ATTAGGAACACATTTTGAATACATAATTCTAGACACTTTCCTTACTCAGGATGATTGAATTTATTGGGAACAACTCGGAACATGAGAATAAGGAACATAAACCAACCATAGTTGAAACTTATGAGAACATCATGGAATTCCATTCTAAGAGAGTAGTTCAGCCAACATACCTCGCTTTGAACTTTCCTTAAATTACTACAATGTTCCATAAATCCTTGCAAGTTCAATCTAATCAGAAACATAACAAAAGTGAACCATAATTAGGAAGATATTCTTGGTCTCAGCTCATTCGAGCATTTTATCAAACACTAGGTATGCATATTGGTTACAAGGTTCTTTCACAAGATTTATTTCACTTCACAACCCAATCCTTACTTATTTGAGCTCAACAATATTTTCACAAACCTTATCAGTACATGCATGTATAAATAATACTTTTACATCCAAGAATCATACTCCCCATCACCCATCTTTTACCCCAAACTCGAAATTGAAGACTATGGTTAGATCCTTACCTCTTGAGTGAAGATCTTGTGAGATTTCCTTGTTGGATTTCCAATTTTGGGCAAGATCTTGATGAACAAACAACTTGAGCTTCTTCCTCTCTCCAGAACACTCTCACTTCTCTCTAAAAATATAAGATTTTTGTCTTCAAAATGTAACACCCCGGAAAATTTCGAAGTATTTAAGTATAAAGCCCCGTAAAATTTTGCAAATGAATTCAAGGTTTCGTGGTGCCGGAGTAGGTATATATGTTTAAGGATTTTGAAAAATGCACCGGTAAGTAAAGGAAAACGTTTGGCAGAAAAACACATTTCTGCGGTCCATTATGCGACCGCAGAATCACTCTACAACCGAATAACTGTTCTACGGTGCATTATGTGACCGCAGAACTGTTACGCGGACTACATAGTTACCGCAGACACAAACAGATGTTTTCCAGTGTTGGACATCGATTATGCGACCGATATGCGGTCTACATATCGATTATGCGATCGTAGACCTTGTTCCAGAGCTCCATTTTTGAGTTTTTAAAACACAACCCTACTTCGTTAAATACATGTTTTGGGCCATTTTTGAGCAAAAATCTGATGTTTTATAGAGAAGGGAGAGTGTTTTAGAGAGATAGGAAACCCTAGGCTAATTATTCATCAAGTCTTGCTCAAATCTTGGAAGATTAACAAGGAAAACCCACAAGTTCTTCATCTAAGAGGTAAAGTTCCATACCCTAATTTTCAATTTCGAATTTGGGTAGAAGATGGTTGATTAGCAGTATGATTCTTGGGTATGAGAATATTATCTATACATGCATGTACTAATAAGATTTGTGGGAAGATTGTTGAGCATCATTAGCAAAACCGAGAAGGGTGGGTCATAAGGCCTACACCTGAAACTACATGTGTCGGTGTAGGGGTGGATTATGATTATTCCACTTATTTGGGATGAAATTGAAATATTGGAGAAATTGTGATATTATTACCCTTAATTGGGATGAAACTGGTAACAACTGTTGATTGGAAAATTCAACCCATATGGTATATATGGGGAGGCGGCCTAGCTGATCGGGTGGAGATCGGACACCATGTTGCGCACATGATGGTACTACTCTTGGTAACAACTTTCTTTCACATCACATGTCAAACCACATTGTTCGTGGGGAGATGGCCTAGATGATTGGGTGTGATCGGAATCCGTGTTAACAAAGACGGTGGTATATCGGTGCTAATGATCTCCCAACCAAAATTATATATGAAGTTCGTATTTTAAAAATTATTATGTTTTAACTGGACATTTGGATATTGTTGATTGTGACTTACTATTTCTAATGTGTTGCCTTTTCTTATATGGGCATTCTATTTTGAAATAGGACTTTTATCTATACATATTAGTGCTATTCGACAGTACTAACGTCCCTTTGCTGGGGGCACTGCATCTTTAATGGATGCAGGTGGTTCTACAACAGGCAGCATTGATTAGTGATAGCAGTACATTTTTTTCAGTTGATTTGGAGAGCCCCACTTCATTTCGGGTCATGTATCTTTTGTTTCTCATGTATTGTATTTTGAGGTATAGCCAGGGCCTTATTTCTGGCATTTCCATATTACTCTTCTATTGTACTTAGAGGCTCTGTAGGTAGGTTGTGGGTTGTGGTTGATGTTGGGAATTAGAAATCATATTTTTTCATTAATTCTACAAACTCGTAATAATTTGAAAATTATGAATGTAGCTGCTAATGGGAACGAAAAGAAAGTTGTTAATAAATCTTTTTAGTGTTTGATTAATGGAGTACATCTCCTTTTTATTCATGGATGAGTTTGGGTAGAAGAAAATCTAACAGTCTTGCTCGGCCGAGTTCTCTCGGTTGAGCGCCGGTCATGCTCCCCGAGTTTTGGGGCGTGACACATAATGATCCCCAAAGACTATTTATCAAAATGGGGTCGGGTTATAAAAATAGGAAAATGAACTCTACGAACTCAGATCTATGGTCGCAGAATGGACTGCATAACGGGTATGCGGTCCACACAATGGACCGCAAAACTGGTGCCCATAACTAGGCTAAACTGGTCAGTTTTGTGACGTTTCTGCGGTACCAGAATTGGCCGCAGAATCACATTCTGCCAACCTTTGGTAATTTTGTCATAACTTCTTGTATAAGTGTCCAAATAATGAATTGTTTGAAGCGTTAGAAACTAGACTTGAAGGTCTTTGATTTAAAAGGTGTTCATCACATAACCCCTCATATATATGTAGATATTCTTTCCCAAAGTTTGGTCTTGTGTGTACTCATTTGGAACTTAGGTCTATAATGTAATTTTTAACTTGACTTAGACTTAGGGCTCTCCTTAGAACCCGCATCACTTATAATACGCCTCGTACACTTCTTATCATATCAAATTGATATCCATCATATTCATAGTCCTCGTCTGTACACAAAATAATATAATTAGCACACATCAACTTTCTTAATAGCGCTTAAGTACTTCAAACTTTTTTGGGGTGCTACACAACAACCCAAACCTATAACCGTTCATGCTTTTCTATCAAACCCATCAACTCATATCTCATGAACTCAGAGTCTATAGTTATTAATCCAATGCTATAACCAATTAGATGGTGAACGTTCAATCATCTTGAATTCGAGTTCTACGGTTTCTTCTCTCAAACCTATAACCGTTCATGATTTTCTATCAAACTCATCAACTCATATCTCATGAATACCTAATGATTTGAATGGTTTACCCACATTAATAAGGTGTTGGTGAATTGAAATAAACTTAGAATTAACATTAGAACTTACCTTGGATGATGGAGAGACCTTGGAGGAAGTTGGGTTCTCGAGATCGTCCCTCTCTATAGAAAATTTATGGGTACGGGTATAGGGAACAAGGTAGGTCTTTAAACATGACCCTTTAGGTGCGCGCCCATGCAGTTGAGAGCCCAAACACGCACCTTAACGTGCATCAAGGGCAATGGCACTGCAACAAGTGCATTGCCGTGCACGTGATGGCTGAGCGCGTAACTGAGCATACAGACTGCGCATTGTCCACTAAAAAACATGTAAATTATTACATGGAGATCCGTTCGGGCATTTCAAAGGACTACAACTTTAGTGTTTTATGTTTTCTTCAATTCCTAACAGATTTTCACTTGATCAGGCTGGAAGACAGACCTTCCATAAACTTTGTCGATTTTGTTGAATCTTATGCACGTCACTCTGTGTACCCATTTTACACATTCATTCCTAATCCAAATATATGGAGTGTTACATGAAAATCTAGCTGAGGAAGGGAATAGCTTTGGGAAGAGAATACTAAATGAGTCGCGGGTGCAAAAGTGCTTGGCAGAATACTAAGTTCGAGGGTTTCGTGATTTCCTTCATTTTGGACATTTCAAGCTCGGGACTAGGCGATTTTGAGAGGGATTTCGAAGGGATTCTTGACGTAAGTCACTTGTGGTACTCAATAATTATGCTTCCCCATTGATTTTTCCACCTAGATTGTGCGGTTTTGAGGTGTAATTTTGGAGTTTGAGGCTAGGGATGTGGAGAGTTTAAATTGGGGATTTGAGTGACGATTTGGTGTCGGATTTTGATAAATTTAGTATAGTTGGACTCGCGATTGAATGGGATTCCGGATTTTGTGACTTTTGTTGGGTTCCGAAACATGGGCCCAGGTCAACTTTTTGGGGCAATTTTTTAATTCTTTACAAAAATTATAATTTCATTATTTATATTAGTTTCCTATAGTTATATTTATAATATGTAATTGCTTTTGGCTAGATTTGAGCCGTTTGAAGCCAGAAAATTGAGGGAAGGGCCTTCTTATTGATTGATTGAGTGTGATTTGAGGTAAGTGACTTGCCTAACCTTGTGTGGGGGAAATTTCCCTTAGGTTTTGGTATTGTTGTGACAATTTGTGATATGTGAGGGTCGTGTACGCGAGGTGACGAATCCGTACACGGGCTAAATATTAAAATTCCGATTTTAGCTAAGTAGTTTCCTTTTTATGCCTTAACTGTGTTACTTTAGCGTGCATAGTCATCATGTTTAGCCTAAATTCACATATCGATTTGTCTTACCTCTTATTTGCAGGTTGTACTACATGCTTAGTTGAATTTTCTGCTTTTCTTGACTCCGTAATCGTTATTAAACCGAAGGATTCTTTACTTGAAATTGATATCTTTGAAATATCATTATTTCAGTTGTTAAGTTTTGGTTTTCGTGATTTTTGTCGAGGTGATTGGTTGCTATTGTGGCACGAGGTTTCTGCCATGCAGTTGTTATTGTTGCACAAGGTTTTTGTCATGTGGTTGTTATTATTGCACGAGGTTTCTGCCATGCGGTTATTATTGGTGCACAAGGTTTTTGCCGTGCGGTTGTTATTGTTGGCACGAGGTTTCTGTCGTGCCGTTGTGATTATTGATACGCATGGGTGGTATAAGGAAAGATTGTGAGATATTTACTTTTGGGACTATGAGGTTGTACCTCGGAAGTGTCCCTGTTTGATTTTCTTTATTTTCTGCATTGTTTGTTATTGTTTTCCTTAACTTGTAAGATTCCTGCTTCCTTTCATGTTGTATTTGCTTTCTTTGATTTCGTGTTGTTATCTTCCGTAAATTCTTATTGTTTCACTTCCCTGTCCTTTTATTTTTTCCATTATACCTTCTGCCATATTTCTTATTACTCCCAGTAGGGCTCTGACCTGACCTCGTCACTAATCTACCGAGGTTAGGCTTGGCACTTACTGGTATCGTTGTGGGGTACTCATACTACGCTTCTGTACATGTTTTGTGCAGATCCAGGTACATCTCATCAGCCTCGGTGTTAGTGTGTGGAGTGACTTGCTTATCGGAGACTTCAAGGTACACCTTCCCGCGTCCGTAGGCCTCAGAGTCCCCTTCTATTCCGTCTTTTCCTTGTTTCTTATGTTATGGATAGAGAGTGATGTACAGGATTGCAACATTGTATCTAGAGCTTGTGACTTATTTCTTATCGGGTTTTGGGAGTTGTGCTTATATTGAGCTGTAGTTTTCATTTTATTCAGTTAATGCTTCGAGATTTAAAGTTGTTATTTCAGTTATTCGCATGTTGTTAGGCTTACCTAGTCTTAAATACTAGGTGTCGTCACGACATCCTACGGAGGGAAGTTGAGGTCGTGACACTCTTTAAAATATTTTAATTATCTAAATTTATCAATATATTTTTTGAGTGTTATTTACTTACCTCTTATTTTTATAAGTTAATTTAAAATATAAATATTCTAGTGGTATCTTTATCCCTCTCTTTTTTATACATTCTTTTCTACCGTAATATTTGATTATTTTTCTCATTTTGTATTCTACTTGTAATTAAAATAATGTAATATCTTTTTTTTGTTAAATTATAATTTTGAATTCATCAAAAATATAAAAAAGATAAGTCTTTTAATTTTTTTAATAAAACATACTAATATTTTTAATAATTGTTATTTTGTGCTATATATATATATGTTATTTTGTGTTATATATATAATATTCTTATCTTATGTATAAATATTCTAATATTATTTTTTAATGAGGAATTATGAGTTCTATTCTTCTGTTTAATAACTAAAACTTCCTATATGAAAAGATTAATTAATACTTTACGCTATCGTTTGGAATTCTTTCTTTCTTTAATATTCTTCCCTTATGATTCTTTGTTTATTATAATTTTAATTATGAGTATATGTATGAATTTTCTCATCATAATTCTACTTATAAGTCTTATATTTCTATATGTTTTCTAAAATTTATATTTTATTTTGTTTCTTACGTATTCTAATTGTATTATTCGTTACTTACTATTATTAAATTAAGACATAAAATATTTAGTAACTTACCACTTTAATATAATAAAATGGATATAGTCTTGTATTACTCATAAACTTTAACTTGACTTTATCTTGTATGACTGTTTCTCAGAATTCTATTGTTCAAATTTATCAATAATATTTTTTAATATTATTTATTTACTAAATTTTGTCAAATAATNACTTAATTAATACTTTACGCTATCGCTTGGAATTCTTTCTTTCTTTAATATTCTTCCTTTATGATTCTTTGTATATTATAATTTTAATTATGAGTATATGTACGAATTTTCTCATCATAATTCTACTTATAAGTCTTATATTTCTATATGTTTTCTAAAATTTATATTTTATTTTGTTTTACGTATTCTAATTGTATTATTCGTTACTTACTATTATTAAATTATGACATAAAATATTTAGTAACTTACCTCTTTAATATAATAAAATGGATATAGTCTTGTGTTACTCATAAACTTTAACTTGACTTTATCTTGTATGACTGTTTCTCATAATTCTCTTGTTCAAAATTTATCAATAATATTTTTTAGTATTATTTATTTACTAAATTTTGTCAAATAATTTAAAGCGTGAAAAAAATCATATTATCTCTATTTTTCTCTTTATACATTAGTTTTTGTTCTATAATATTTTAACTTTTTTCTATTTAGCGTTTGTCTATAATATGAATATTGTTATATTATTTTTATAAATGTGTAGTGTTGAATTAGTTCAAAGATTAAATAGAGAAGTTCGTTTGTTATATGTCATAAATCTACTAATAAATGTAATGATTATTATTTTAGTATCACTTTCAATAAGCAATTAAATTAAATTCTCCTTCCTTTTTGTATTTAGTATGAAAGTTGACTTTTAATTTTTTATTAAATTACTACATAAAAATTTAAATTATGTCTTTACATTTTTATTTGTTTCTTAGAATTATGTCAATTGTATATATATTTTATTTTAGTTTTATCTATTATAATATTTTCAGTTACGCGATCTTGTCTATATAGTATGACCATATGAATTATTTCAAAAAACTTTCTCATCTCAAAGATCAAATAAGTCTTATCCTTTTATATATCTCAACACTGAAATTTTGTATTTACATATTTTTTAATCCCTTTTTTTGGTTTCTTGTCCATGTTATTAAGTTACCCATAATTTAAAATTGTTGATATCTTCCGCTACTCTTATTGGGTCTATCGAAAACAGCATCTCTGCCCTTCCAGAGGTAAGGGTAAAGTAACGACCCGACCGGTCGTTTTGAGCTCTAGTGCGTCGTTCGGCGGTTTGAGGCCTTGAGTAGCTTCACTTCATGTTTGTACGCGTAGTCGGAATTGAATTTCGGGAAGTTCGGAGTGGTTTTGGAAGGAAAATTGTCAATTCAAAAGCTTTAAGTTGGAAGAGTTGACTAAGGTTTGACTTTTGAGTGAACGACCTCAGAATTGGAATTTGAAGGTTCCAATAGGTTCGTATGATAATTTCGGACTTGGGCTTATATTCGGGTTGAGTATCGAGTGGTACGGGAGTATTTCGGTGTCTATTATGGAAGGTTAGTATTTTGGAAGTTTAAGAATTTCTTATGCTTGATTTGAAATGTATTTTGGTATTATCGATGTCCGTTTGAAGTTCCGAGCCTTAAAATAGGTTCGTATTGTGATTTTTGACTTGCACACAAAATTTGGCATCATTCCGGGATATTTAAGTATAATTCGATGCGTTCAGCGAAGTTTGAATGTTTGAAAGTTTAAAGAAAGGTTTCGATCGTCAATTCATAATTTTAATGTTGTTTGACGTAGTTTGAGGCTTCGACTAAGTCCGTATCGTATTTTGGGATGTGTTGATATGTTTGGATGGGGTCCCGAGGGCCTCGGGTGCGAATTGGATTCGAAACAGATTGAGTTTGGACTTGGAAGAATTGCTGAGGCAGCTGAGATCTAGTGCAACTGCACCTGCATGGAAAGGGTCGCAGGTGTGAGCTCGCAGAAGCAGCCAAATGGGTCGCAGAAGTGGAGGGGAGTGAGGTTGTCTGGATTCGCAGGTGCAGGAATCCACCGCACCTGTGAGCTCGCAGGTGCGGGCTGTTACTCGCAGAAGCGAAATAGGGAAAGCGGAGGTATTTCCGCAGAAGCGGAGGAACGGGCGCAGGTGTGCCTTCGCAGGTGCGAAAGCTTGCCCGTAGATACGGAGAAGGGGAGGCCATAAGGGAACTGTAGAAGCGGAATTTTGTCCGCACCTGCGGGACCGCAGATGCGGTCAAGTGACCGCAGGTGCGATGATCGCTTGGCAGAGGGCCTTGATAAGTACGTGGGTTTGGATCATTTTCATTTCATTTCTTCCATGGGAGCCGGCCTTGGAGTGATTTAAGAGGACTATTTTCATATTCTATCATGAGGTAAGTAATTTCTACAAGTTATGAGTTAAATATACGAAGTCTAAATACATGGAAAATTGTGGGAATTTTGGGATTTTAAGAGAAAATCTAGAAATTGGTATTTCGGATTTTGACCACGATTTTGGAAGTGAAGTTAGGAATAAAATATGTATTTGAGTTCATAATTTTATGTGTAAAGTTTATCTTCGAACATTTTCGGAATTCGGGCACGTGGGCCCGAGGGTTAACTTTATTGACTTTTCGAGCGGAGTTGGGAATTGTTATAAATTGATTATTTATAAGCATTGGAATATATTTTTGATTGATTTGCACATTATTTCTCTAGTTTCAGACTGATGGGCTTTTGGTTTGAGGTGTTAGAGAGGCGTTGGAGTCGGTTATGGAACTTCGGAGCGAGGTAAGTCTCTTGTCTAACCCTGTGAGGGGGAATTTACCCCGTAGGTTTTGTTCTTGTTGTATGCTACATGTTGTGGGAGCTACGCACGTATGAGGTGACTAGTGTCCGTGTGTATGCTAGAGTTCCTAATTATGTCTGGGTAGACTTAGGTTCACGCCATGCTTTAATTGTATTATTTGAGTTATCCTTGCCTGTATAATTCCCTTATTTCGCGTTGCGACCTGAGACTAGGCTTGCTTAAAGTGATAGACTTGCTATTGTAGAGATTTGATGAGCTACTTGATTAGCCGCGGAATAATTGTGTTTCCCTTACAAAATTCTCTCGCGTTGTGTGTTTTCACTGAAAAGCTTCTTTTCATTTCATAACTCACACATATCTTCGTGAGTGGGGTCAAGGAACCGTTAAAGTATCATATTCTCATGGGAGTGGGCCATTCACCTTGGCAGTATAATAGATGCATCTATGGTTTGTATCGTTCGACCCTCGGCAGTGTACACATTATTATGGGATCGGGTCATTCGCCTCGGCAACGTCGTGCGTAATATTTGACAAGAAACAAGCGCATCCGTGCGTTTTCCTAATTTGAGTTGTGACGACCTATCTGGTGAGGTCCATTTCATATATAATCTGGTTGAGGCGGTAACTGAAAATTGAGAGCTTGAGTTTACTGTTCAGAGAAGGATCATAGCACGTACCTATATTTGTTTATACTGTTTATTACCCTGCCGTATAATTTGTTACTTCCTACTGTATTTGATTTATTAGACCACTAGTAAGTGTCGATGTCGATCCCTCGTCACTAGTTCTCTGGGTTAGTCTAGATACTTACTGGGTACGCGTTAATTTACGTACTCATGCTACACTTGCTGCACTTATTGTGCAGGTATGTATGTATGTATGTATGTATGT
>AWOL01S0062977.1:0-62318 GCA_000715115.1 Nicotiana otophora
TGGTACGCTCGGGCCGAGTATGGTACCGGGTGCCGACCACGTCCCTTCAGGTTTGGGGCGTGATAGTTAGTTTGCTGCCCCCCATCTGCTTGTCCTTAAGGATACGATTCAGCACGGTGATGCTAAGGAGGTCACTATTGGAGATGATGGTGTATTAAGGATGCAGGTCAGGCTATGTGTGCCCAATGTATATGGTTTGCATGAGTTGATTCTCCAAAAGGCTCACAGTTCACGGTACTCCGTTCATCCGGGTGGCGCGAAGATGTATCAGGACTTGAGGCAGCATTATTGGTGGAGGAGAATGAAGAAGGACATAGTAGAGTATGTAGCTCAGTGTCTAAGTTGCCAGCAGGTGAAGTATGAGCATCAGTGGCTAGGTGGTATGCTTCAGAAGCTAGAGATTCTGGAGTGAAAATGTGAGCGGATCACTATGGATTTCGTTGTTGGGCTTCCATGGACTCAGAGGAAGTTCGATGCAGTTTGGGTGAATGTGGATAGGCTGACTAAGTCAACCCATTTAATTTCGATGATGACTACTTATATTTCCGAGCAGCTGGCTTGAGTTTATATCTGCGAGATTGTTAGGCTTCAAGGTGTGCCGGTATCTATCATCTCTGACCGGTGTACGCAGTTTACATCGTGGTTCTGGAGAGCCATATGACATGAGTTGGGTACTCGGGATGAGTTGAGCACAATATTTCACCCTTAGACGGACGGGCAGTCCGAGCACACTATTCAGATACTGGAGGATATGCTCCGGGCATGTGTGATTGAGTTTGGGGATTTTTGGGATCAGTTCTTGCCACTTGCGAAGTTTGCCTACAACAACAGTTATCAGTCGAGCATTCAGATGGCACCGTATGAGGCTTTGTATGGTAGGCAGTGTCGGTCTCTAGTGGGTTGGTTCGAGCCGGGCGAGGCTAGGCTATTGGGGAGTTGGTTCAGGATGCTTTGGAGAAGGTTAAGGTGATTTAGAATCGACTTCGCATAGCCCAGTCTAGACAGAAGATTTATGCAGATCGGAAGGTTTGCAATGTTGCATTCATGGTTGGAGAGAGAGTCTTGCTCCGTCTTTCGCCCATGAAGGGTGTCATGAGGTTTGGGAAGAAGGGTAAGCTGAGCCTAAGGTTTATTGGACCGTTCGAGGTGTTGCGGCGAGTTGGGGAGGTTGCTTATAAGTGTGCCTTGCCTCCCAATCTAGATGGAGTTCATCCAGTATTCCAGATTTCTATACTCCGGAAGTATCACGACGATCTGTCTCATGTGCTAGATTTTAGCTCAGTACAGTTGGACAAGGATCTATCTTATGTTGAGGAGCCGGTGGCTATTTTGTTCAGGCAGGTTCGAAAGTAAAGCTCAAAGAACATTGCTTCAGTGAAGGTTCAGTGGAGAGGTTAGCCAGTCGAGGAGGCGACTTAGGAGACCGAGCATGATATGCGCAACCGTTATCCTCATCATCTCACCACATCAAGTATGTCTCTTTGCTCGTTCGAGGACGAACGATAGTTTTAATAGGGGGAGGATGTAACGACCCGGTCGGTCATTTTGAGAGTAATAAACCCGATCCCCTATTTACTTCTTTCCCCGTATCATCTTATCCTTATGTGACTTGCCGGTAAGTTTTGTTCTTTGTTTCGGAGTAATTTGGGACACTTGGTCCCTTAAATGGAAGCTTAAGTTCTAGGATTTTGAACGTTGTTGGAACTGTTTGAAGATGACTCTAAAATGGAGTTTCGTCGGTTCCGTTAGCTACGTTGGATGATTTTGGACTTAGGAGCGTGTCCGGATTTGTGAATTGGAGGTTTGTAGCTGAATTAGGCTTGAAATGGCGAAAGTTGAATTTTTGATATCGGGGTCGGATTCTGATTCCGGAAGTTAGAGTAAGTCCATAATGTCAAATGTGACTTGTGTGCAAGAACTGAGGTCAATCAGACTTGTAGGTTTCAGCGTCGGGTGTAGAAGTTTGAAGTTTCAAACTTTATTAAGCTTGAATTGGGGTGCAACTCGTGTTTTTGTAGTTATCTGATGTGATTTGAGGGCTAGACTAAGTTCGAATGGTGTTTTAGGACTTGTCGGTATGTTTGTTTGAGGTTCCAGGGGAATCAGGCTAATTTTGGGTGGTTAACAGATCATTTAGAGTTGTGTATAAATTGCTGAAGCTTTCTAGCTTCTGGTGTCATCGCACCTGCGGTGACATTGGTCGCATGTACGGACATGCACGTGCGAGAGGAAGGTCGCAGTTACGGCCCTGGTCTAGGTAGTCTGTGGTACCAGGTGCGATATGAGGACCGCAAAAGCAGAGCCGCTCCCGCAGAGGGGTGATCGTAGAAGGGAAGAACGAGCTGGGTGAGGAGTCCGCAGAAGCGCGCTAGTTCAGCAAGCGCGCACTCGCAGGTGCGGCCATTTGATCATAGAAGCAGACCCAGGAGTATTAAGTCAAGTCTGCACCTACGATGGAATTTTCGCAGGTGCGAGATCACTGGGCAGAAAAGGGGAAATTATGAGGGTTTGATCTCATTTTCACTTTGGGACTTTGAGAGCTCGGATTTAGGCGATAATTTGAGGGATTTTTAGTTGAAGCTATTGGGTAATGATTCGTAACACATTTATGGTTATATTCTATTAATCTATCATTAATTTCATCTTTTAATTAAGGATTTGGGGTTGAGAAAATTGGGGAAAAAGTTGGAAACTTCTTCAACCGAATGTGTGGGCTTTGATTGAGATTTTGGTATCGGATTTGAGTAATTTTGGTATGGGTGGACTCGTGGTTGAATGGGTGTTCATATTTTGTGACTTTTACCCAATTCCGAGACGTGGGCCCAGGTCAACTTTTTTGGGCGATTTTCAAAATTCTTGTTAATGTCATAATTTCATTAATTAGATTAGTTTATTATAGTTGTATTTATAGTATGTGATTTCTTTTGGCTAGGGCCATTCATAGTCGGAAAGTAGAGAAAAAGGCGTTCTTGTTGATTGATTGAGCTTGGTTCGAGGTAAGTGGCTTGCCAAACCTTGTGAGAGGGAAATCCCCTTAGGATTTGGTGCTGTTGTGATTCTTCGGTGATATATGAGCGCCGTGTACGCGAGGTGACGAGTGCGAACATGGGCTAATTGTTGAAAAATCTGGTTTTTACGGAGCAATAACTTGTTACATCTTAATTGAGTTATACCAGCATGTGTAATTATCCTGTTTAACCTAATATCACATGTCTACGTGTCTTAATTGCTTATTTGAAACATGTTCAGCATGTTTAGTTGATTTCCTTTTTTGTTAATTGACTTGTATTTAGTCATAAACTGTAGGATTTTTTGCTGTAATTGTTGTTTTCATCGACTTCAAGATATGTGTTTACTTTTGAGACTACAAGGCGGTACCTTGGGAGATCCCCTGTCGCATATTTAATTTCGGGACTACGTGGCTGTACCTCTGGAGATCACCATGCATATTTGCTTTTGGGACTACGAGACAGTACCTCAGGATATCCTCCTGCATATTTACTTTTGGGACTATGAGGCGGTACCTCGGGGGATCCCCTGTTGAGAATTTACTTTTGGGACTACGAAAGTATAATGACCCGGCCGGTCGTTTCGAGAGTTATAGCCCCGTTTTCTCCATTTCAGCTTCTTTTTATGTTCTTCAGCTATATTATAATATGTCGGGTTAGTTGGTCCGGGTCCGGAGTGTCTTCGGAGTGAATTGAGGCACTTAGTCTCTTTAATAGAAGCTTAAGTTGGAAAAGTCAACCAGATGTTAACTTTTGTGTAAACGACCTCGGATCTGAATTTTGATGGTTCTGTTAGCTCTGTTAGGTGATTTTGGACTTAGGAGAGCGACCGGAAAGTGATTTGGAGGTTCGTGGTATAATTAGGCTTGAATTGGCCATAGCTAGACTTTTGGCGATTTTGGCCGGCAGTGGAAATTTTTGATATCAGGATTGGATTGGATTTCCAATAGTTGGAGTAGGTTCATGGTGTCATTTATGACTTGTGTGCAAAATTTGAGGTCATTCGGACACGGTATGATAGGTTTCGGCGTCGTTTGCGGAATTTGCAAGTTTAGAAGTTGTTAGGCGTGAATCCGAGGGTAATTTGGTGTTTTGATGTTGTTAGGAGTGATTCGAAGATTCGACTAAGTTTGCATAGGGTTATATGACTTGTTGGCACGTTTGGTTAAGGTCCCAAGGGCCTCGGGTCAGTTTCGGGTGGTTAAAGGATCATTTTTGGCCTTGGTGAGATAGCTGATCTGATGCTGTATTTTGGTTCTGGTTTCCTCTTACGCCTTCGCGAGAAGGACCTCGTGTTCACGAAGAGTGTTTCTGAGATGGTGAATTTTTGTTCTATGCATTTGCGAAGGTGAGGATGCAAAGGTAAGGACGCGAACGCGAAGGGTAGGGCAGTGTGTGCATCGCGAACGCATGCGTGGTGTCACGTTCACAAAGAGGAGTAAGGCTGTTGGGGACCCCTAGGTCCTTGGTCTACACGTTCGCGAGGTGAGGGTCGCGTTTGCGAAGGTTTGACTTGGTAAGGCATCGTGTTTGCGAGGCAGTTGTCGCGTTCACGAAGAGTAAAGCGGAGAGGCAGTCTAAGTTGGTCTACGCGAACGCTAGAGGGCGTTCATGTTCGCGAAGAAGAAATCTGGGCAGACAGTGTTAAATTCAAAAATCGAGGGTTTGAGCTCATTTTTCATATTTTGAGCTAGAGGTCACGGATTTGGGCGATTCTTGAAAGGATTTTTGAGGAGTTAATTGGGGTAAGTGTTTCTCACTTGGTTTTGGTTAAATTCCATGATTATCTTGTTTTTTATCATCTAAATTATGATTTGGGGTGAAATATTGGGGAAAAAGTGGAAGAGTTCTTGAGATGGAATTTTAAAGTTTTGAAGGGGATTTTGGTAAATTTGGTATGACTAGACTCGTGAGTGAATGGGCTTTCAGGTTTTATGCCTTTTGTCGGATTTCAAGACGTGGGCCCGGGGGCCGCGTTTGAGTCAATTTCGGATTTTTGGCTATAATTTGGTATTTTTCTTGTAGAATTGATTCCTTTAGCCTTTATTGATTGTGTTGTATTACTTGTGGCTAGATTCGGATGTTTGGAGGCCGATTTCAGAGGCAAAGGCATCGCGGAGTAAGATTTTGCTCGGATTGAGGTAAGTAACAGTTTTAAATCTGGTTTTGAGGGTATGAAACCCCGAGAATTGGTATAATGTGATATTTGGAGGTGACACACATGCTAGGTGATGGGCGTGCGAGCGTGCCTTGTGAGAGATTATGACTTGGTTTGTCCCGTGAGACTGTAAAGTCGAATAGCCATTGTTATTACTTATTATCCTTATCTTTGAGTAATTGACTGCCTTTCATGTTAGAAATAATGCTTAGGCCATATGATATCACTGCTGGGACCCGCATCGGTCGTATACTTGTTGAATTGACTGTTAATTGTTGTCTTGTACTCAGTCACAGTCTTATTGTGTGTTATATCTCTGTTTTCTCTCATTTCTTGTTGATACTTGTTGTATTCCTTGTTTGGGCTGGTTATTATGATATTCTGTAAGCCCGAGGGGCTAGATAGATTAGTGACTGAGATAGGGCCTGAGTACCGGGTTGAGAGCTATGTGAGATATATTGGATCGGACTGCACGCCGCTATAATATTGGTTCTGGATGCATGTCGTAACAAGCCGGGCTATATATTGGACCGGGCTGCACGCCGTAGCAGTATATGGATCGGGATGCACGCCGTAGGAATATAGCGCTTGGGCTATAGGAGCCCCTCCGGAGTCTGTACACCCCTAGTGAGCGCAGGTACCTTTGATTGTGAGTACTGAGGCTGAGAGCCGAGTGATCGAGCTGTTGAGATAGATGAGTGACAGTAGCCCCTGTGAGGCAGTACTTGCTCTTGTTTGTTGTTGCATTTCGTTGCTAATTGTAGTTGTTGTGAAATTTTCTGGAGGGCTTATATTATTGTACCTGAGCTCAAAATGTTTTGATTTAAAACACCGGATTGAAAGCATGCCTATATTTCTTGCTGAAATTACTAAAATGAACTACATTTGTGTAGCTCGTCACTGCTTCTTTGTTCCTTATTTAATTCTGTTACTTACTGAGTTGGAAGTACTCGTGTTACTCCTTACACCTTGTGTGCAGATTCAGGTGTGACCGGATGTTGAGGTCATTGAGTTCGTGCGCAGTTGATCTTCCAGAGATTTACGAGGTAGCTGCCGACGTTCGCAGACCTTGTGCTCCCTCCTTATTATTTTTCTTTCTCTGTATTGATGTCTAGACGTAGACTATTGTAGACATTGTCTTTTAGATTGAGAGTCTAGTTGCTCATGACTTAGTGATACCCCGATGTCGGGCTATTTTTCTGCACTTATGTTTTATTTGGGTTTTTATTCTGTATTTATGAGAAATCCCGGCTATTTTAAATGTCTTAATTCATTTCTGTTAAATTCTGAAAGTCTTTTGGAAAGGTCGGCTTGCCTAGTACCATGATAGGTGCCATTACGACGGGTTAGGTCTTGGGTCATGACAAGTTGGTATTAGAGCGTGGGTTACATAGGTCTCACGAGTCATGGGCGGGTTTAATAGAGTCTTGCGGATCGGTACAGAGGTGCATGCACTTATCTTTGAGACGCTGCAGAACCCTTAGGCAACTCCACATTCTTCAATTCTTGTCGTTCGAATCAGTTGATTGTAGTAACTAAACATTTATTTTTCCATTCTCTCAAATATGGTGAGGACTCATACTACCGGGCAGTATGGACAGCCGCTAGCTCCACCAGCCAGGGCCACGAGAGACCGCGGGTGCGGTAAATGCTGCGATAGGGGCAGAGGTGAAGCCCGCACATCAGCTGGGGCAGTACTTGCAGATCCACTAGTTGCCCCAGATCAGGACTAAATTCCAGTTGTTGATGCAGAAGCTTAGGCACCACGTATGCCTATTGTGATTCCAGATTTTTAGGAGGCCTTAGCTCAGATTCTAAATGTGTGTACCAGCCTTGCTCAGGCGGTCTCTGTTCCGGCCGCAGTAGCCACTTCTCAGGCTAGGGGAGGTGCTCAGACTCCCGCTGCCCGCACATCAGAGCAGGCGGTACAGGGATTCCAGACACCGGGGGCACCACCAGCCCAGCCGGTTACAGCTGCTCAGGACTATGTGGTTCCTACTATGCCTGAGGATGAGGAGTGTGGATTGGAGAGGTTTGGGAGACTCCAGCCTCAATCTTTCAATGGTGCAGAGGGAAAGGATGCACAGGGTTTCTTGGACAGGTGTCAGAGGATACTCCATACAACAGGTATTCTGTTGACCAGTAGGGTCTCGTTCACTACCTTTCAGTTCTATGGGGCTGCATTCAGTTGGTGGGAGTCTTACGAGAGGCGTAGGCCGGTCGGTGCAGCGCCCCTTACCCGGCAACAGTTCTCCGTTATCTTTCTGGAGAAGTTTGTGCCCTAGTCCCGCAGAGAGGAGCTGCACAGACAGTTTGAGCAGCTTTGTTAGGGTGATATATATGTGACGCAGTATGAGATGCAATTTTCAGGGTTGGCTTTTCATGCTATCTAGTTGGTTCCCACAGACAGAGAAAGGATCTGGAGGTTTATAGATGGCCTCACTTATCAGCTGTGATTGCATATGACAAGAGAGAGAGAGTGTCTGGTGCTACTTTTGATGAGGTTGTCGACATTGCTCGGTAGATTGAGATGGTTCGCGGTCAGGAGAGGGTTGAGAGGGAGGCCAAGAGGCCTCGTGGATAGGGTGGATTTAGTGGTACTCCTTCTGGGGGTCAGTTCCAGTACGGTAGAGGCCATCCATTCAAACATGCTCAGACGGCTCACCCAGTTCACTGTGGTGCATCATCTTGCCATGGTTCTCACAGTTATCAGCAGGGTCATTCATCTCTTGGTGCCCTTCCAGCGCAGAGTTCTTCTCATGCTCCATCAGGTTATGGTTTGTCTATGCCGGGTCCTTCTATTAGTTATCCCGATGCTCGAGGCTCCCTTCAGTCCCCAGTACTAACATCGAGGTGTTGCTATGAGTGTTGGAAGTTTGGTCACATGAGGAGAGAGTGTCCCTGTCTAGTGGGATGTCCCGCTCCGCAGAGGAGCTAGTCTATGTTATCAACATCAGTTCCTTCACCACCCGCCCAGTCAGCTAGGGGTCGCCCGAGAGGGGGAGGCATATCAGGGGGTGGGGAGGCCTATTTCTATACTCTTCCTGCCAGACCAGATGCTATTGCTTCGGATGCTATGATTACAGGTATTGTCTCAGCTTACCACAGAGATGCCTCTGTTTTATTTGACCCTGGTTTCCCTTATTCATATGTTTCCTCATATTTTGCTCATTTTCTGGATATGCCTCCTTGAGTCTTTAGTTTCATCTGTTCATGTATCTACTCTTGTGGGCGATACTATTATTGTGTACAGCGTATATCGGTCATGTGTGGTAACTATTGGGGGTCTGGAGACCAGAGTAGATCTCTTGTTGCTTAGTATGGTCTATTTTGATGTGATATTGGATATGTATTGGTTGTCTCCATGTCATGTTGTTCTAGATTGTCAAGCTAAGACGATAACGTTGGTGATGCCGGGGTTGCCGAGGGTTGAGTGGAGTGGTTCTATAGACTATATTCCCAGTAGTGTGATTTCATACTTGAAGGCTCAGCGGATGGTTGAGAAGGGTTGTCTATCCTATTTGGCTTTTGTGAGAGATGTTAATGCAAAGACTCCTGCCATTGATTTTGTTCTGGTGGTACGTGAATTTCTGGATGTGTTTCCTGCAGACCTGTCGGGCATGCCGCCTGACAGGGATATTGACTTTGGTATTGATTTGGTGCCGGGAACTCAGCCCATTTCTATCCCACCGTATCGTATGGCACCGACAGAGTTGAAGGAGTTGAAAGAACAGCTTCAGGAACTCCTTGATAAGGGGTTTAGTCGGCCTAGTGTGTCACCCTGGGGTGCACCAGTTCTATTTGTGAAGAAGAAAGATTGTTCTATGAGGATGTGCATTGACTACAGGCAGTTGAACAAGGTCACAGTCAAGAACAAGTATCCTTTGCCACGTATTAATGACATATTTGACTAGCTTCAGGGGGCGAGGATGTTCTCCAAGATTGATTTGAGGTCAGGGTATCACCAGCTGTAGTTTCTGGATTCGGATATTCTTAAGATAGCGTTCAGGACCCGATATGGCCATTATGAGTTCTTAGTGATGTCTTTTGGGCTGACCAATGCCCCAGCAGCGTTCATGCAATTGATGAACAATGTATTCCAGCCCTATTTAGACTCATTCATTATTGTATTCATTGATGATATCCTGGTGTACTCTCGTAGCAAGGAGGAGCATGCTCAGCATCTGAGGATTGTGTTACAGAGATTTAGGGAGGAGAAGATTTATGCAAAGTTCTCCAAGTGTGAGTTTTGGCTCGGTTCAGTAGCGTTCTTGGGGCACGTGGTGTCCAGTGAGGGTCTTCAGATTAAGATAGAGGTGGTGCAGAGTTGGCCTAGACTGTCCTCAGCCATGGAGATTAGGATCTTTCTTGGTTTAGCGGGCTATTATCATCGCTTTGTGGATGGATTTTCATCTATTGCATCGCCCTTGACCAAATTGACCCAAAACGGTGCTCCATTTAGGTGGTCGGATGAGTGTGAGAAGAGCTTTCAGAAGCTCAAGACTGCCTTGACCACAACTTCAGTGTTAGTTCTGCCTTCAGCTCTAGGTTCTTACACCGTGTATTATGATGCTTTGAGGGTAGGTATTGGATGTGTTCTGATGCAGGAGACTAGGGTGATTGCCTATGCCTCGCGCCAATTGAAGACCCATGAGAAGAACTATCCTGTCCATGACCTTGAGTTAGTAGCTATTGTGCATGCCTTAAAGATTTGGCGGCACTATCTGTACGTGGTTCATTTGCGCCAGCGGAGATGGTTGGAGCTTCTCAAGGACTATGATATCACTATTTGGTACTATCTGGGGAAGGCCAATGTGGTGGCCGATGCTTTGAGTCATCGGGCGGAGAGTTTGGGGCGTTTAGCATATCTTCCAGCAGCAGAGAAACCTTTGGAATTGGATGTCCAGGCCTTAGCTGGCTATCTTGTCAGATTGGATATTTTGGAGCCGAGTCGGATATTGGCTTGTGTGGTCTCCAGGTATTCTCTTTATGATCGTGTCAGGGAGCGTCAGTATGATGACCCCCACCTGCTCATTCCTTGGGACAAGGTTCAGTGAGGTGATACTAGGGATGTGACTATTGGTGATGATGGCATGTTGAGGATGCAGGGCCGGATATGTGTGCCAAATGTAGATGGGCTCCGGGAGTTGATTCTTGAGGAGGCCCATAGCTCGTGATATTCCATCCATCCGGGTGCCGCGAAGATGTACCAGGATTTTAGACAGCACTATTGGTGGAGGCGGATGAAGAAGGATATAGTTGGGTTTGTGGCTCAGTTTCTCAAATGTCAGTAGGTTAAGTATGAACATCAGAGACCGGGTGGCTTGCTTCAGAGGTTAGAGATCCCAGAGTGGAAGTGGGTGCGGATCACCATGGACTTCGTAGTTGGGCGCACACGGACTTCGAGGAAGTTCGATGCTATTTAGGTTATTGCGGATCGGCTGACCAAGTCCGTGCACTTTATACCAGTTGGTACTACTTAATCTTCAGAGCGGTTGGCTGAGATTTATATCCGAGAGATTGTTCGCCTGCATGGTGTCCCAGTTTCCATCATTTCAGATATGAACACTCAGTTTACATCGTAGTTTTAGAGGGCCATGCAACGAGAGTTGGGTACTCAGGTTGAGTTGAGCATAACATTTCACCCTCAAACGTACGGATAGTCTGAGCGCACTATTCAGATATTGGAGGACATGCTACGTGCTTGTTTCATCGATTTTGGGGGTTCATGGGACCAGTTTTTGTCGCTGGCGAAGTTTGCATATAACAACAGTTATCAGTCGAGCATTGAGATGGCTCTGTATGAGGCTTTATATGGGAGGACGTATAGATCTCCAGTAGGATGGTTTTAGCTGGGTGAGGCTAGGCTCTTGGGGACAGACTTGGTCCAGGATGCATTAGACAAGGTGAAATTGATTCAGGAGCGGCTTCATACGGCACAGTGTAGGCAGAAGAGCTATGCGGGTAGGAAGGTCCGTGATGTGTCTTTCATGGTTAGGGAGAAGATTTTGTTGAAGGTATCACCCTTCAGGTTCGGGAAGAGGGGCAAGTTAAGCCCCCGGTTCATTGAGCCTTTTGAGGTGCTATAGAGGATAGGGGATGTGGCTTACAAACTTGCCTTGCCACCCAGCTTGTCGAGTGTGTATCCAGTGTTTCACGTTTCTATGCTCCGGAAGTATATTGGAGATCTGTCCCATGTTTTGGCTTTCAACACGGTTCAGTTGGATGGTGATATGACTTATGATGTGGAGCCGGTGGCCATTTTGGATCGGTAGGTTCGGAAGTTCAGGTCAAAGGATATAGCTTCAGTGAAGGTGCAGTGGAGAGGTTAGCTTGTGGAGGAGAACACCAGGGAGACCGAGCGGGAGATGCGGAGCAGATATCCACACCTATTTGAGGCTCCAGTTATGTTTCTAGACTCGTTCAAGGACGAACGTTTCTTTAAGAAGGGGAGGATGTAATGACCCGGCCGGTTATTTTGAGAGTTATAGCCCCATTTTCCCCATTTCTGCTTCTTTTTGTATTCTTCAGCTATATTATGATATGTCGGGTAAGTTGGTCTGCGTCCTGAGTGGTTTCGGAGTGAATTGAGACACTTAGTCTCTTTAATAGAAACTTAAGTTGGAAAAGTCAATCGGATGTTGACTTATGTGTAAATGACCTCGAATCTGAATTTTGATGGTTCAGTTAGCTCCGTTAGGTGATTTTTGACTTAGGAGCGCGTCCGGAATGTGATTTGGAGGTCAGTGGTAAAATTAGGCTTGAATTGGCCAAAGCTAGAATTTCAACGATTTTGGCTGGCAGTGGAAATTTTGATATCGGGGTCGGATTGGGCTTCTGAAAGTTGGAGTAGGTTTGTGGTGTGATTTCTGACTTGTGTGCAAAATTTGAGGTCATTCGGACGCGGTTTGATAGGTTTCGGCGTCGTTTGCGGAATTTGGAATTTTAGAAGTCCTTAGGCTTGAATCCGAGGGTAATTTAGTGTTTTGATGTTGTTTTGAGTGATTTGAAGGTTTGATGTTGTTTTGAGTGATTTGAAGGTTCGACTAAGTTCGCATGGGGTTATATGACTTGTTGGCATGTTTCTGAGGGCCTCAGGTGGTTAGCGGATCATTTTTGTCCTCGGTGAGATAACTGATCTGCTGCTGTATTTTGGTTCTGGTTTCCTCTTACACGTTCGCGAGAAGGGCCTCGCGTTCGCGAAGAGTGTTTCTGAGTTGGTGAATTTTTGTTCTATGCATTTGCGAAGGTGAGGACGCGAACGCAAACGTGAAGGATAGGGCAGTGTGAGCATCGCGAATGCGTGAGTGGTGTGGCGTTCGCGAAGAGGAGTAAGGTTGTTAGGGACCCCCAGGTCCTTGGTCTACGCGTTCGCGAGGTAAGGGTCGCGTTTGTGAAGGTTTGAGCTAGTAAGGCATCGCATTCGCAAGGTAGTTGTCGCATTCCCGAAGAGTAAAGCGGAGAGGCAGTCTGAGTCGATCTACGCGAACGCGAGAGGGCGTTCACGTTCACGAAGAAGAAATCTGGGAAGACAGTGTAAAATTCAAATATCGAGGGTTCGAGCTCATTTCTCATATTTTGAGCTAGAGGTCTCGGATTTCGGTGATTCTAGAAAGGATTTTCGCGGAGTTGATTGGGGTAAGTGTTTCTTACATAGGTTTGGTTAAATTTAATGATTATATCTTGATTTCTATCATCTAAATTATGATTTGTGGTGAAAAATTGGGGAAAAAGTGGAAGAGTTCTTGATACGGAATTTTGAGGTTTTGAAGGGCATTTTGTTGTTGGATTTTGGTAAATTTGGTATGACTAGACTCGTAAGTGAATAGGCTTTCAGGTTTTGTGACTTTTGTCGGATTTCGAGATGTGGACCCGGGGGTCGGGTTTGAGCCGATATCAGATTTTTGGCTATAATTTGGTATTTTTCTTGTGGAATTGATTCCTTTAGCCTTTATTGATTGTGTTGTATTACTTGTGGCTATATTCGGGATGTTTGGAGGCCGATTTGAGAAGCTAAGGCATCGCGGAGTAGGATTTTGCTCGGATTGAGGTAAGTAACAGTCTTAAATCTTATTTTGAGGGTATGAAACCCCGAGAATTGGTATAATGTGATATTTGGAGGTGACGCACAAGCTAGGTGACGACGTGCGAGCGTGCACCGTGAGGGATTGTGACTTGGTCCGTCCCGTGAGACTGTAAAGTCAAATAGCCATTATTATTACTTGTTTTTCCTTGTCTTTGAGAAATTGTCTGCCTTTCATGTTAGAAACCATGCTTGGTCCATATGATATCATTATTGGGACCCGAAGCGGTCGTATACTTGTTGAATTGACTGCTAATTGTTGTCTTGTACTCAGGCACAGTCTTATTGTGTGTTATATCTATGTTTTCTCTCATTTCTTATTGATACTTGTTGTATTCCCTGTTTGGGATGGTTATTATGATATTCTGTAAGGCTGAGGGGTTGGAGAGGTTAGTGACTGAGATAGGAGGATCTGAGTGCCGGGTTGAGAGATATGTGAGATATATTTGACCGGGTTGCACGCCACTGCAATATTGGATCGGGTTGCATGCAGCAACAAGCCTTCGGGCCATATATCGGATCGAGCTGCATGCCACAACAATATATGGATTGGGCTGCCCGCTGCAGCAGTATTGGGTCGGGTTGCACGCCGCAACAATATAGCGCTTGGGCTGTAGGAGCCCCTCCGGAGTCTATACACCCTAGTTAGCACAGGTACCTTTTATTCTGAGTACTGAGGCTGAGAGCTGAGTGATTGAGCAGTTGAGATAGATGAGTGACAGTAGCCCCTGTGAAGCAGTACTTTCTCTTATTTGTTGTTGCACTTCGTTGCTAATTTTTGTTGTTGTGAAATTTTCTGGAGGGCTTATATTGTTGTACCTGAGCTCGAAATGTTTTTGATTTAAAATACCGTATTTAAAGCATGCCTATTTTTCTTGCTGAAATTACTGAAATGAACTGCATTTGTGTAGTTCGTCACTGCTTCTCAGTTCCTTATTTAATTATGTTACTTACTGACTTGGAAGTACTCATGTTACTCCCTGCACCTTGTGTGTAGAGTCAGGTGTGACCGAACGTGGAGGTCATTGAGTTCGTGCGCAGTTGATCTTCCGGAGATTTACGAGGTAGCTATCGACGTTCGCAGACCTTGTGCTCCGTCCTTATTATCTTTCTTTCTCTGTATTGATGTCTAGACGCAGACTATTATAGACACTGTCTTTTCAATTGAGAGTCTAGTTGCTCATGACTTAGTAACACCTCAATTTTGGGCTATTTTTCCGCACTTATATTTTATTTTGGTTTTTACCCCGTTTTTATGAGAAACCCCAGTTATTTTAAATATCTTAATTCATTTCTGTTAAATTCTGAAAGTGTTTCGGAAAGGTCGGCTTGCCTAGTACAACGATAGGCACGATCACGACGGGTTAGGTTTTGGGTCGTGACAGGAAGGGTATCTCAGGAGTGCCCCCGTTGTTTATCCCTATGTGTTGTGCGGTTATCTTTCTCTAGTTTCTCCTTATTAAATTTCCAGTCTCTTATTACATTGCTATATTTTTCTGCCTTAAATTATTATATATACAATAGGGCCAGTACCTGACCTCGTCACTACTCTACCGAGGTTAGGCTTGGCACTTACTAGGTACCGTTGTGGTGTACTCATGCTACTCTTCTGTACATGTTTTGTGTGCAGATCCAGGTACCTCCTACCAGCCCCGCTATTAGTTGCATACTTGCTCTTGCTCCAGATACTTCAAGGTATATTTGCCAGCATCCGCGGACCTCAGAGTCCCCCTCTATCCCTTTCATGTTGCTCCTCCTTTGTTTCTTCTAATTACTGATGTATAGAAACAGTTAGACAAATTCTTAGAGCCTGTGACTTGTGATTACCGGGTTTTGGGAATATTATTATACTCGAGCTGTTGGTTACTTGTACATGTCGAGTGGCATTTTTTTCGTTATATAGTTATCTGATGAAAATTAGTTGTTGATTCTGTCTTTATTTTCAATTTTTCTGTAAATTGTTAGGCTTACCTAGTCGTCGAGATTAGGTTCCGTCATGATATCTTACGGAGGGAGAAATGGGTCGTGGCAGTGTCGAAATGGTAATACGGCATCATATGCCACTACTTCTTATAAATATAGAATGAATTACGAGTTAATTCTTTTATGTACTGGTTTAGTAGCATTCCTATCCAGCAAATATAAAGAGAATTTATAATTTCTCTAAAATTATTATAAAGAAAGTACTAGCCTCAGGTGAATGGGGAATGAGTACGTTAAAGGAAAAGGAATACACCGTCCAGAATATAAAGTCTCGGTAAAGTTCAATTACTAGATTATAGTGAAAAGTTTAATAAAACTTTCTTATATGAAAACCCTAATAGGAAACATTCTTGGTTCATAAAATTATGTTCCAATTTGTTTGGACAACAGATACCAAATTGGTTCTGTAAATTGTGGATATTATATGGTCCATCTTTGGAAATACTTCCGCCAATTTTTAAGAGTTTATATACTCAATGGGTGGATATATCTCCCAAGATTATTGCTTTGCAAAAAGATAATATCTTTTTCGATGGCATAGCAACAATGTACTTCTTTATAGAATTCTCTATTCCATGGATTATGAAATGGGATGTAGAAGTCAGTCAAACCAGGAAAGGATTTTCATGTTTAAACTAAGTTTTTTATACGAAATTCTGGAACAAATTACTTCAATCAAACCAACAAGGGAAAATTTACGGTCAAGAGATTATTGTAGAAATTTATTGAAGCTTATAGCACACAAGAAAAGACAAATGTTGAAATGGAAAAATTGAGTCCATTCCGTTAAGTTACTAGACGACTTCAAATGAAAAAAGGAGCCATTTCTAAGAAGGAAATCATTGCTTCTTATTTTCAAGAAATAAAAAGAGATCTAGTAAGAAATTTCGAAGTTGAAATGTCAGATAATGTTCCAATGGCTTCAATAGGAAATACCACATATAAATAAAACTGTTTGGCAGGAGAAGCCTAAGAACGCCAACAAGAACAGACCAATTTAAATGAAATTGAAGAATTCCTGAAGAAAATGAAGGAAGGAATGGAAGAATCTTCCGTCATGAATGATAAAGGAAAAGGTAAAGCCTGAAAGAGACACTGAAGGCCCCATCATTGAATAATTGGGGTAATAGAGACAAAAAACCTTAAGAAAGTATATGACCCCACCATGAGAGGTTGTCAGGAATCTACTTTTATAAAGTTAATTTTCCGTTTCTATTTTAGCTTCTTCTTTGTCGGCCATAATGTAATTATTTTGTCGGCCATTTTACTGTTTAGTTTTTGTTTGTTTTTAGACAGATCCATTATAAAATGATCTCTATTTGTAACAATGTAACGATCCGACCGGTTGTTTTTGAGCCCTAGCACGTCGTTCGGTAGTTTTAGTCCATGAGTAGCTTCACTTCAGGTATTATGACTGGTACGTGTGGCCAGAATTGAGTTTCGAAAAGTTCGGGATTGATTTGGAAAGAAAATTCTAAATTCGGAACCTTTAAGTTCGAAGTTTGAGTAAACGATCTCAGAATCAGAATTTGAAGGTTCCAACATGTTCGTATGATGATTGTTGACTTGGGCGTATATCCGGATCAGGTATTGGATGACCTAGGAGCGTTTTGGCACATATTGTGGAAAGTTGGCATTTTGGAAGGATTTTATTAATTTGGGTTGAAGTCCATTTCAATGTAATTGATGTCCGTTTGGGATTCCGAGCCTGGGAATAGCTCCGTAAGGTGATTCTGGACTTAGGAGCGCGTCCGAAAATGGATTTGGAGGTCCGTAGGTGATTTTGGGGTCCTTTGGCGAAAGTTGGAAATTTGGATAATTTTGAGAAGTTTGACCGGGAGTGGACTTTTTTTATATCGGTGTCAGATTCTGATTCCGGAAGTTAGAGTAGGTCCGTAATGTCAATTATGACTTGTATGAATAATTTGAGATCAATCGGATGTGATTTGATAGGTTTCGGCATCGATTGTAGATGTTTAAAGTTGCATAGTTCATTAAGTTTGAATTGGAGGGTGATTCATGTTTTTAGCGCTATTTGATATGAGTTGAAGGCTCGAATAAGTTCATATTGTGTTTTAAGACGTGTTAGTATAATTAACTGAGGTCCCGAGGGCCTCGGGTGCATTCCGGATGGTAAACGGATTGAGTTTGGGCTTGGAGGAATGCTGGAGCTGCTGTCATCTGGTGTAAGCGCACCTGCGAGGTTTTGGCCGCACGTGCGGAGCCGTAAAAGCAGCCAGGAGGTCGCAGAAGCGAAAAGGGAGTGGGGGACTGGCAATCCGCATGTGCGGACGATTTTCCGCAGAAGTGGATGCGCACCTGCAAGGAAATTAGCAAAGAAGCGGGCTAGGCAGCTTGGGGACTTCCGCAGAAGCGGAACATTTTGCCGCAATAGCGAAACCGCAGCAGCGGAACCGCAGAAGCGGTCCGGTGAGCGCAGGTGCGGAGGTCACCTGGGCAGAATACATAAGTTAGCCAAATCGTGTTTTGGCTCATTTCACCACTTTTCTCTCGTTGGAGCCAGCCTTGGGGGCAATTTTAGAGTGCCATTTTGTCATCCTACATAAGGTAAGAGGTCCCCACATATTGTGAATTAAATACATGGTTTATGCATGGATTTGAGCATGAAAATTTGTAGAAATTTGGGATTTTGAAGAAAAAATCTAGAAATTGGTATTTTTGGATTTTGACCACGAATTTGGACATGGAATTTGGAATAAATGATATATTTGAGTTCGTAGTGTTATGCGTAAAGTTTATCTCCGAAAAATTTCGGAATCTGGGCACGTGGGCCCGAGGGTGAATTTTACGGACTTTTCGAGCGGAGTTGGAAATTATTTAAATTGATTAATTATGGGTATTATAGCACATTTTGATTGGTTTGCACCTTGTTTGCATAGTTTTGGATCGACAAGCATCGATTTGAGGTGTTAGAGTGGCGTTGGAGCAAGCTATGGAGCTTCAGAGCGAGGTAAGCCTCTTTTCTAACCTTGTAACCCCATAGGTGAATCGATTTAATGTGTTCTTCTATTGTGGGGGCTACGTACGCACGAGGTGACGAGAGTCTGTCTGTAGCTACTATTATGCTTATGTCCGGGTAGTCTAGGACCCAGATCATAATATACTTGCAATGTTTGCGCCCTACTTGTTAATTTAATTGCTTAAATCATATTGAAACTTGATAAAGGAATTGTAAAAGGTTAAACTTCATTTTCTTGACCGTTAATGGGAATTTGGTATTCCCTTGAATGATTGCCCCTTAATAAATCTTGAATTGGTTATTGTAAATGTATTTTCTCTTTTGTGGAGTGAGCCGAACGCCTCGGTAGCAGATAGATACATCTATGGTTAGTGTCGTTCGACCCTCGGCAGTGCACAGTTTAAATATTATGTTGGATCGGGTTGTACAACCTCGGCATAATTTGCGCATGATAAATCTTTGAAACCAATTATAATTGATATTGCTTCTTTGGCTTGAGATATAAATTGTTAAATGATGAGAATAAATTTGGAAAATTTTCCTATTAATAAAAGAATTGTCCACTTACTTCTTATTATTGAGTTTACAACTGTTTCATATAATCCATGCTTAAGTATAATATCGGTATTTATTGTTAGCCCATTGTAAGTGTCGGAGTCGACCCCTCGTCACTACTTCCTCGAGGTTAGACTAGATACTTACTGGGTGCGCGTTGATTTATGTACTCATACTACACTTGCTGCACATTTTTATGCAGGTGCATATATTTCTAGTGGCCTTGTGGGCGCAGAGGCACAGTTATTACGGGGAACTAGGTGAGCTGCAATCTATACTACGATCCACAACCAACAGAGTCTCCTTTAAAATTATTTATATCTTTCCTGTCTAATTTGTATTACGGACAGATGTTGTATTTTATTTTACTCTTAGTTAATGCTCATGCACTTGTGACACCGTGTATTAGGAGTGGTTATGGGTTGTTCAGTATTTTAGTTGCGGAAATATTATCATTTACTCCATAAGTCCTATATTTTACTATTTAATTGAAGGAAATTACGGTTTGAAAATACTAAAATGAGTAATTAAGTTAATTAATTATCGTTGGCTTGCCTGACAGCGGTGTTCGGTGTCATCGCGACCTTTAAAGGATTTTGGGTCGTGACACTATTCTTTAGTTAGGGACATGTTTCGGCTAATATCTCTCACCTCTCTCTAGAATCATATAGCTCTCACCTCTCTCTAGAATCATATAACTCTCACCTCTCTCTAGAATCATATAGCTCTCACCTCTCTCTAGAATCTTAATTCATATGGTTTTGAAGTTAGGCACTGGTTGTTATGATGATTCATGAGTTGTTATAGCACACTATTGATGTAATGGTAGGATACATGTCTACGTGTCGGGGCAGTGAATGATTCGAAAGGAGGTTTTTCTCAATGCATTATTCAGAGGTTCTATGGTTTATTTCCAGCGGAAGAGAGGCAATCGGACGAAGAATGGTTAGGTTTGGGTTGATGGAGTAACGAGACTTGTATTTTTGAGCTTGGTGGAATCCTTATCCGTGATGTGGTTTCGTCATCCTTGATTAAATGTGTTAAATTCGCCGGTGTTATGGCCTTCTTTAAATCGCCTTTGGGGTAGAGTATTGTGAATGGTGCTGGGGAAGCGACTGTCAGAGGTCGTAGTGTGCTGTAGTTCAGGATCGAATCGGTGATCCTAATGTTAATGGATCAAGGAAGATGATCTTTCGGGGAGGTTTAGAGTTAGCGGCGATCTGTTGGTTCAGGTGCTACAGAGATGTATTTTGATTTAAGGCAACAACTAGGCAGCGAAGGATGAGGAATGATATGTTGGAGGTGTCTTGCGGTGGTTAAACTTCTAGAATTCCAAGTGTAAGGAAACAGAAGTCGAGTAGTTGCTTAAAAGAGAGGGCCTGACCAAAGTGGGAGAGTGGTAGAGTATCAGATGGGGTTCTGTGGTAGGATAGCTACACGCGTTGAGGAAAGTTTAGAGTGATTTGGAACTCATGGTGGACAGTGACAAAGTCTACGAACTTAATTTGGAATATTGGCTGCTATACGGAGAAATGTTGGATACGACGGAAAAGAGTTGCTTGATATGAAAAAGGATACAATATGACTTTGGATTGGAATGTATTGTCACACCTTTAGTTGACGTCCATGAGGAGTAAACGGACTTGTACAACTGGTGAATGAGCACGGGCTCAGTATGGTATATTGGTTTCGTGGTAATTGTACTCGGTGCAGCATTGTTAGAAGTTGTCGGCATGGAATTTCCACAGGTGGGTTATTTCTGGTGAGAAGGTTAGTGGTTGCGTGGTGTTGATGAAGTTTCTGTGAAGAATTCTACTGGCTACCCGGTAAGAGGTCGAACATGTGAATATGGCTAAGGATTCAGAGCGTTCATGAAATGGTTAACAAGAAGCTTTCGAGGAATTTGGCAGGTCGATTGTGCGAGGTCTTGTCAGTGAGGAAGAAGGAATCTTGGTAGGTTCCAGGGTTATGTAATGGTAGATTCAAGCTATGTGGGAGAGCCCCACCGCCTATGATTGGATTGCATGGTTGTCTACTTGTGAGGTTTCTGGTTATCGGCATATTGGTGGGTTATTACGACTAAGGAAAGAGAACCTTAGTGGTAATTTGAGCAAAGGATTTGAGGAATGTGTGTTATAATTGGCCTTATCGATTCATGTTCCGACTTTGGAAAGACTCAGGATTTATGCTTCGTGTAGATGTGATGTACAAGAAAGATGATTCATCCAGGTGCTTCTTTGAGAGAGAGTTCATGTGCTAGCAGAGCCTTGGAGTTTGATCATGTTTGGAAACAAGTTAGAGTGGGTGACTCTCAACAACGGTCCTTGTGGATTCAAAAAAAATAAATTAAGTGTGGTGCCTAAGAATTGCGAGTCCGTAGTATGGTTAAGTATCGAGCATTGCAGCAGATTACGAAAGGGGCTTAGAGTGTTCTATGTTATCATCGGTCAGCGGTGTACCACTGGAGGAATGGGAGAAAATAACTTTGGATTAATAGAGAAATTATCAGAATGGGTATACTGGTTGAAGATGTGAATATGCGCACAATGAGGGTATGAGATGGTTCGTGGGTTTTGAGACAACGTGGTCTCAAGAAATGAGGTCACTCCGGATGAGTGCAGATTTGGGTTCGTTATGTTTGAAATGGAGCTACTATTATTCCCAAGGCAAGTCTAGAGTAAATTAGGAGAAGTCGGATCTGTTAGCAATGGTTGAGTTGGCATGGTGGTGGCAACGATAAGTTCCTTCAGCGTGTTAAGTTATGCACATGATTTGTGGTGGTACGTATGAGGCTTGACGGCCTCCGTAATTGATTTTATTTGGAGCATTCGAGTATTATAGCATGTTACGTGTAGATGGATCCCGGAAGAGTTATGGCGGTTTAGACCACTACTAGAGGATTGTAATTTCTGCGGTTATGTGAATTCGGTCGCGTGTTGTTATGGTTCTTCTGAAATGAGTTAAGTGAAAGGTTCATATATGATGAAGTGTGTATCCTACTAGTGGTTCAAGAGTTATGATGAAATTCTTATACTCTCATGTATTGGCATGTTAGGTGTAGTGAGCGGCTTGGGAATTTGAATTTGAGGATCAAGGTTGCAGTTTGGCGTCGACAAGAATGTCACAAGCTCGGACGAGCAGGAAAGAATTCAGATGGTTAGAATCAGCTGGTATTGTCTTTTGTGTCACCTGAGATCGTTGTCCTGTGTAAGAGGCCTTGTGTACTTAGTTGCGGATTCTTGATTTGCTATACATCATTAATGTGGCCAGCGGTATGGAGGTGCAGACTTGTTACCTGGTGCGGAAGGTCGTGGGAACGTGTCCCACGGGAAGATTGTAGAAGTATGACATGTAGTCACTTGATTGATTAAAGATTGAAATTAAGTATATCCTAAATGTCTTGTAGCCTCTCGAAGATAGGTATGGACGTCATCATTTCCGATCTGCAAGACTCTACTAGACATTTGCTCATGACTTGTAGAACCTATGAACCTAGAGCTCTGATACCACTTTGTCACGACCCAAAATTCGATTAGTCGTGATGGCACCTAACCCAACCCGCTAGGTAAGCCAATTAACCACTAACCAATTCCAATAATAATTAATAAAGAAATTAAGTAAAGAAATATCTTAATCTAGTACATTCCCCGGGAACTGGTAGTACAAATCATGAGCGTCTAAGAATAGAATTTACAAAGCTGAAATGAAATAAATACATCATTTATTTGAAAAGTACATAAACAGAATCTTGTCATAGATCTAAGGCTACCACGAACAAGAGGCGGCTACATCCGGGACGCAGGTACATCTTCAGATCCAGCTCCCAACGAACACAGTAACATCAGCAGCCAACATCTGCAAGCAAGGTGCAAAAGTGCAGTATGCGTACAACCAACCCCATGTACTCAATAAGTAACAAACCTAACCTTAGGTTGAAAGTAGTGACGAGCTAACAGAAATGTCAGGTCCAACACCAATATTTCGCAACAGTTCATAGCAACATAGTACAAGTAACAAAAGAAGTATCTCAAAATAAAAAAGCTCAGTCTGTACACAGTTCTATAAAAAAAATAGGCATTTCTTTTCAAGTACCTTAGTGAAAATCCAAATCTTTTACAGAAAAAGCAAAAATACGAGTAAGTTTGAAAACTGTGATTTTTTCCAAAACTCCCTTCAACAAACAGTAAGATGTCTCATTTTCAGATAGCATGAGGAAAGTACTTATCTATGCCTACATGTCAAGATATAGGTAAAATCATAAATTTCCCCAAAACTGGGTATCAGAGTACGCAATCTCACTATTTCGCATTCTCTCTCACTATGCTCAACACAGTCAATCACTCAGCGTTGTACAATACCCGCTACGACGTGCAGCCCGGTCTATATTTATAGTCGACTGCGCTCACTGGGGTGTGCAGACTCTTGGAGGGGCTCCTTTCAACCCAAGCGATATATCGTTGTGACATGTAGCCTGATCCCATAAAATATAATCCATATAACATGCTGCGGCATCTAGCCCGATCCCAAAATATCAATATAACATGTTGCGGTGTGCATCCCGATCCCAGAATATCAATCTCACTCGGGCCCTCGGTCTCACTCAGTCATCACTCTCCAGTCTCACTCACGGGCTCACAATGCCATGAAACTAGCCCGATAACAAAAATATGATGTATCAAAAAATAACTAACACTGAGATATGATATGAATATGACAGACAACGAAATATCAATGAGATCAGTGAAATAACAGTAAGAAACGACCACTATGTGTCCTAGCAGTATCGTCACAAAGCCTAAATATGGTATCTACCATGATAGACAGCTCAATTACTTTATCACATGGTGAAAACACATACAATAACAAAGTAGGACCACTATACAGTGCCATGGAAACAACAGAGTCCCAATTCACATGGTGCACGCCTACACGCCCGTCACCTAGCATGTGTGTCGCCTCAACACAAATCACATAACACGTATTTCAGGGTTTCATACCCTCAGCTCCAAGATTAGAAGAGTTGCTTAGCTCGAACAAGTCAATACCAACACCGATCAAGCCAAGCGATGCTCTAAAGATGCCATCCTACACATTTCAACCTCCGAACGGCTCGAAACTAACCAAAAACAACTCAAATGCACCAAACAATGCTAAAGGAACCAATCCCAATCGAAAAAGATCAAATCTTGAATCAAAACCCCAAACTCGGCCAAAAGCCCAACCCCGGTCCGCACCTCGGAACCCGACAAAATTTACAAAATGCAACAACCCATTCAATTCCGAGTGAAACCATACTGGTTTCACTCAAATCCGACTCCAACTCGATGTTCAAAACTCAAAAATTAACACTATGAAACTTTAGGCCAAAAAACTCAATTTCCTCTTTATAATTCACAATCCAATTACCAAAAATGAAGGTAGATTCATGAAATATAACCAAAACCGAGTAGAGAACACTTACCCCAATTCATAAGGTGAAAATTGCCTCAAGGATCGCCTCAATCTGAGCTTGGAAATGTTAAAATGAAGCCAAAATCGCGAACCCTTGTATTTATCATTCTGCCCATCACTTTCGCACCTGCGGCACATTAGCCGCTTCTGCGGCATCGCATTTGCGACCAAAAACACTCTTCTGCAGAGAAGCACTGGAGGTCTGTGTTTGCACCTGCGGTAAAATACCCGCATCTGTGCACTCGCAGGTGCGTTCCCACTTGTCGCTTCTGCGCTTCCAACCGCTTCTGTGCTCAACTCATCGCATCTGCGCCTTCGCAGATGCGAAGCAATCTCTGCTTCTGCGGAACCGTGCTCCCCGCAATATTTTCGCTCCTGCGAGACCTTCGTCGCTTCTGGGACCCTCACACCTGCGCAAACCAGCCGCAAGTGCGGTCACACCAGAACCAGCAATAGCAACATTGAAGAAAATGATCTGAAACCAATGTAAAACATGCCCGACTCCTAGGGACCCCGCCAAAAATACCAATAAATCCAATAACATAACACAGACCTACTCGAGGCCTCAAATTATACATAACGGCATCAAAATGACAAATCGCACCTCAAATCAAAATCTATGAACTTTTAACTTTCAAATTCAATAACTAGTTCCGAAACATAGAAAATCAATCCGGAATGACTTCAAATTTTGCACACAAGTCCCAAATAACATAACGAAGCTATTCAAATTCCCGGAATCACAATCCGAATCCGATATCAAAAAGGTCCACTCCCAGTTAAAGTTTCCGAAATTTCAACTTCCACCATTTCAAGCCAAATTCCACTACGGACCTCCAAATCACTGTCCAGACGCGCTCCTAAGTCCGAAATCACCCAACGGGGCTAATGGAACAATCCAAACTCCTTCCCGGGTTAAAATTCACAAAAAGTCAAAATTAGTGAACTCTCCCAATTTAAAGCTTCGACAATGAAATCCATTCTTCCAATTCGATTTCGAATAACCTGAAAATCAAAACCAACAATTCACACAAGTCATAATGCATCATACGGAGCTACTCATACCCGTAAACTACCTAGCGGAGTGCAAATGCTCAAAACGACCGGTTAGGTTATTACATACATACTTTACAATGGCAAGGATCTCCTTAGCCACAGTAGCATAATTCTTTTGGGAAGTATTCTATTTTCCCGAATATAATTGAACAAGATATTCTTGTTTATCAGTTGGGGAACACTATTAGTATTCCACCATATCCTAAATCCGAGGCATCAGTTTCCACAACATTTGCCCAGCCTGGATTGGCAAGAGTCAAACATGGAAGGTTATTAACCTTTTGTTTAATTCTTTTGACTGATTTTGTATGACTATCAGTCCAAGGTTTTGGATTTTTTTACAACCTTTCATATAAAATTGTAGTATCCTTAGCAAGATCTTTTATAAAAGGAGAATTATAATTTAGGCTTCCTAAAAATCTTTGAAGCTGAGTTTTATCAGTAATTGTATCAGAAAATTTATAAGCAAATTCAATACTCCGTTGGATAGGGATAATTTTTCCCTTTTCAATATTATGACCTAAAAGTCTTACTTTTGTTTGGAAGAGATGCATCTTAGGCTTAGAAATTACCAGACCATTCTGAATTATGATTTTTCTAAAAAGATCTAAATGTTTAAAATGATTTTCAATATTTTTTGAAAATACTAAAATGTCACGACCCAAAATCCATTAAAGATTGTGATGGCACCTAACACCACTGTCAGGCAAGCCAACCAAAAAAGTTTAACTCAATTACTCATTTTAGTATTTTTAAAATCGTGAATTTCTTTCAATTAAATATTAAGAGATAATGTTTTACAGAGTAAATGATAATATCTTCACAACAACAATACAGAACAACCCATAATCATCTCCAAAATTTGGTGTCACAAGTGCATGAGCATTTTCTAGAAAGTAAAATAAAATACAGCATCTGTCTGGAATAAAAATTGGATAGGAGAATATAAATAACTCTGAAGGAGTCTTTATGTGCTGCGAATTCACAACATGGGATGCAGCTCATCTAAGTCCCTGAAATAGCCCCGCCTCTGCGCCCACAAGTCTGGTAGACATATATGCACATGCACAAAAATGTGCAGCAAGTGTAGTATGAGTACGTAAATCAACGCGTACCCAGTAAGTATCTAGACTAACCTCAAAGAAGTAGTGACGAGGGTCGACTCCGACACTCACTACGGGCTAACAATTAATACTGATATTATACTTAAGCATGGATTGTATGAAACAGCTATAAACTCAATAACAAGAAGCGACTGGACAATCCTTTTATTAATAGGAAATGTTTTTCAAATTTATTCTAGTCATTTAAAAATTTATATCTCAAGACAAAGAAGCAATATCAATTATAATTGGTTCCAAAGAATTATCACGCGCAAATTATGCCGAGGTCGTACAGCCCGATCTAACATAATATTTAAATTGTGCACTGCCAAGGGTCGAACATCACGAACCATAGATGTATCTATATGCTACCGAGGCATTTGGCCCGCTCCACAAAAGAGAAAATACATTTACGACAACAAATTCAAGATTTGTTAAGGGGCAATTATTCAAGGGAATACCAAATTCTCATTAACGGTCAAGAACATGAAGTTTAACCTTTTATAATTCCTTTATCAAGTTTCAATATGATTTAAGCAATTAAATTAACAATAGGGTGCAAACATCGCAAGTATAACATGATAGGGGTCCAAGACTACACGGACAATAGCATAATTAGTAGTTACATATGGACTCTCGTCACCTCGTGCGTACGTAGCCCCCACAAATAGAAGCACATTTTAATTCAATTCACCTATGGTGTTAATTCCCTCTTACAAGGTTAGAAAAGAGACTTACCTTGCTCCGACATTCCATAACCGGTTCCAAAACCTTTACAACAACTCAACTCGATACCAATCGCTTCAAAACTAGTCAATAAATGTGTAAATCCATAAATATATACTCTAATACTAATTATAATTCAATTTATAACAATTCTCAACTCCGCTCGAAAAGTCAATAAAAATTACCCTTGGTCTCACGTGCCCGGATTCCGAAAATTTTCAAAACTAAACTTTACCCATGACACCCCGAACTCAAATATATAATTTATTCCAAATTCTATGTCCAATTTTGTGGTCAAAATCCTAGATTTGTTTCTTCAAAATTCTAAATTTCTACAAATTTTCATGTCTAAATCCATATATAATCCAAGTATTTCACTTGCAATAGGTGGGAATCACTTACTTGACATAGATGATGAAGATAGACCTCCAAAATCGCTCCAAGACCGGCTCCCATGGCGGAAATGAAGTGAAAATGGCTAAAATCCCGTTTTTAAACAACTCACTACCTAGTCTGACCCTTCTTCGCGAACGTGGCACAGCCCTCGCGTTCACGAAGCTCAACAACCTCATGCCCAGAAATCATCTTCGCATTCGCGAAGGCCAGTTGCCCTGCCCTGCCCCTTCGCGTTTGCGTAGGCCAAACAGCCTTAGGCCCAGCTCCATTCCCTTCTTCTTCGCGTTCGCGTTGCCTTGCCCGCGTTCGCGAATGCTAAATCTCAGCAGCCTCAATGTCCTTCTTCGCGAATGCAGGACTCCCTTCGCGTTCGCAAAGGAGGAAACCAGACACCAGCACAACAGTTCCAAAACAACCCGAAATGATCTGAAACCATCCTGAAACATACACGAGGCCCCCGGGACCCCGTCCAATCACACAAACCAGTCTCATAACATAACACTGACCTATTCGAGGCCTCAAATCACATCAAACAACATCAAAATCATGAATCACACCCCAATTCGATCTTAATGAACTTTAGAACTTCAAACTTCTACATTCGATGTCGATACCTATCAAATCACGTCCGGTTGACCTCAAATTTTGCACATAAGTCACATTTGACATTACGGGCCTACTTTAACTTCCGGAATCGGAATTCGACCCGATATCAAAAAGTCCACTCCCGGTCAAACTTTCCAAAAACCTTCAAATTTCAAACCTTCGCCAAATGACCACGATATGACCTACGGACCTACAAATTTACATCTGGATGCTCTTCTAAGACCCGAATCACCATACGGAGCTATTCCCAAGCTCGGAATCCCAAACGGGCCTTGATAACATTTAAATACACTTCAACCCAAATTCATGAAATTCTTCCAAAATGCCAACTTTCCACAACAGGCGCCAAAACACTCCCAGGTCATCCAAAACCCGATCTGGATATACGCCCAAGTCCAAAATCATCCTACGAACCTGTTGGAACCTTCCAATCCCGATTCCGAGGTCGTTTATTCAAAAATCAAACCTTAGCCAACTCTTCCAACTTAAAGCTTCTGGAATTAGAATTTTCTCTCCAAATCAACTCCGAACTTCCCAGAATTCAATTCCAACCACACGTACAAGTCATAATACCTGAAGTGAAACTTCTCAAGNTTAACTTCCGGAATCGGAATTCGACCCGATATCAAAAAGTCCACTCCCGGTCAAACTTTCCAAAAACCTTCAAATTTCAAACCTTCGCCAAATGACCACGATATGACCTACGGACCTACAAATTTACATCTGGATGCTCTTCTAAGACCCGAATCACCATACGGAGCTATTCCCAAGCTCGGAATCCCAAACGGGCCTTGATAACATTTAAATACACTTCAACCCAAATTCATGAAATTCTTCCAAAATGCCAACTTTCCACAACAGGCGCCAAAACACTCCCAGGTCATCCAAAACCCGATCTGGATATACGCCCAAGTCCAAAATCATCCTACGAACCTGTTGGAACCTTCCAATCCCGATTCCGAGGTCGTTTATTCAAAAATCAAACCTTAGCCAACTCTTCCAACTTAAAGCTTCTGGAATTAGAATTTTCTCTCCAAATCAACTCCGAACTTCCTGGATTTCAATTCCGACCACAAGTACAAGTCATAATACCTTAAGTGAAACTAATCAAGGCCTCGAACCGCCGAACGACGCGCTAGAGCTCAAAATGACCGGTTGGGTCGTTACATTCTCTCCCACTTAAACATACGTTCGTCCTCGAACGTGATAAGATTTGCTCTGGAATTGTCCGAAATCTCTGGTCAACACCTTGTGCACCTACCTTGCTACCACAACCCAGTTGAGCACATTAGCTCGAGAAAATCTGAATATTCTCCCTTTATTTAGTCAAGTTAGCCTTAGAGCCAAATTCAAACATCTAAATTTCTCTACCACGTCTGTTCCCATCATACGAACACCGTATATATCACTACACGATGTACCAATACCTGATTGTATACTCTTACCGAATTCACACCATGCGCCGCATTTTTCACATGACCATAATGACATCCCCTGACAACAATAGTCGGAATCCCACGAATTTGATGCCTTCAACAAACCTCATGAAGCATATAAGTCCCATTTTCGCTCTCGCAATACTGCCACGACAGAAGATATGTGTAGAAGCTCATAACCACCTGCTGAATCACAACTCATGAAGTCTCTCCTCCCAACAAAAACCATTACCTCATTCTGGACTGAATATCGATATTTACTCTTTAATGTGCCTCATATATATCTGATTGCACTGATCCCAGGTCCGATGATCTTGTCTCACCCAGTATAAGTTGTTTAGGCAATAAACCACCTCAGACACTGCCAAAAGTCTCATATGATGCCACCATGTGCCAACAAGTTACAAACTCACATGTGATACATAAGGAAAAATGAACTCTGGAAAGAACTACTCCACCCACGTAACTGATTAAACAACTGAAAGGATGTAATGAATCTTTCTTAGAAAATGCGGGACAAAACACACATGAATAGATATAGGGAGTTGTGCTCAACATCCCATTGTTGCGGCGTGTAACCCGATCCACACATGATACAGTTGCGTTGTGCAACCCGATCCAACCATGATACCCGTGGCGACGTGCCACCCGATCCAAATAACATCTCCATGGCGGCATGCCACCCGATCCACACATAATAATAAATAGGAAAATACCCATCAAGCCAGAAATGTTTATACCTACGAAATACCCGAATATCAATCACAAGAACGAGAAGTGCATAATACAAATCCTGGGGAGACAGATAGTGTCATACGCTACAAAACTCAAGAACAACTAAGGTGCAATAAATGACTTGTATATCGAGAGCCATCCTGCTCTCACAACAACACAAATTACACGGGATCTTAACACGAGTGCGAATAATCAAATCGCCTCACAACCCACAGGGAACAATAGAGATTACACGGAATGGATGATGACAGAAATAACATCTGAGACCCGAATATTCCTCCATAAACAACGCTGAGCTGAAATGAACATATCCAGCCTGATATAGAGCCCATATTCACTTTTAGATCCATCCACGAACCTCAAGATGATTCTGACCGTACTGCACTGGGCTAATAACCTCTCAAGGATCCACACTAACCCTTTTTTTCCCATGACACACAAGAATAATCATCAATCCGGAACAAACATCTACAGTTCACAAACCAAATGAATAGAGTGCCTTCCGGACATAAACTTGCACATTAGCGATAATACCATAATCTCCACATTTGGTTTAAATATTCAATCAATCAAGTGACTACATGTCACCCTTAGATAATCTTCCCGTGGTATATGCTCCAACCACCTTCCGCACTAGGTAACAAAGTCTGCACATCCATATCGCTGGCCATACAATGCCGTAAAGCAAATTGGGAATCCGCAAATCAGTACATAAAGAATCTTACACAGGACACCAATCTCAGGTGATGCTAAAGACAATACTAGTTGTTTCTAACCATCTGAATTCTTTCCTACTCGTCCGATCTAGTGACATTCTTGTCGACACCAAACTGCAACCTTGATCCTCAACTTCAAATTCCCAAGCCGCTCACTGCACCTAACATGCCAATGCATGAGAGTACAAGAATTCCATAATAACCCCTGATCCGCTAATAGAATAAACACTTCATCATATAGAAACCTTTTACTTAGCTCATTTCAGAAGAATCAATGCAACACGCAACTAAATTCTTAAACCACAGAAAATACAACCCCAAGTAGTGGCCTAAACCACCATGACCCTTCCGGGATCCATCTACGCATAATAAGCCATAATAACCCGAATGCCTCCAAGTAAAATCAATTATGGTGTCCGTCAAGCCTCACACGTACCGCCACAACCACCTGTAAAACTTAACACATTGAAGGAAATGATCATTGCCACATCATGCCGATTCAGCCATTGCTAACCGATCCGACTTCTTCTAGTTTACACCGGACTTGCCTTGGGAATAATAATAGCTCCATTCAAAACATGACGAACCCAATTCGCACTTATCCAGAAGGACCCTATTTCACTAGACCACGTTTTCTTAAAACCCACAAACCATCTCATACTCTCATTGTGCGCACATTCGCATCTTCAACTGGTACACATATTCTGATTTATTCTTTTATGAATCCGAAGTTATTTTCTCCCATTCCTCTAGTGCTACACCACAGACGATGATAACATAGAACACTTTAAGTCCCGTTTTTCGAAATCCCCTGCAATGCTCGATACTTAACCATACTACGGACTCGAAATCCTTAGGCACCGCACTTTAAACCACTAGGACCGTTGTTGAGAGTCACCCACTCTGACTTGTTCCCAAATATGATCAAACTCCAAGGCTCTGCTAGCACATAAGCACCCTCTAAAAGAAGCACCCGGCTGAATCACCTTTCTTATACATCACATCTACACGAAGCATAAATCTCGAGTCTTCCCAAAGCCTGAATATGAATCGATAAGGCCAATTATAGCACACATCCATCAAATCCTATGCTCAAATCACCACTGATGTTCTCCTTCCTTAGTCGTAATAACCCACCAATATGCCGATAACCAGAAACCTCACAAGTAGACAACATGCAATCCAATCGTAGGCGGCAGGGCTCTCCCACTTAACTTGAAGCTACAATTACATAACCCTGGAACCCACCAAAATTCCTTCTTCCTCATTAACACGATCTCGCACAATTGACCCACCAAATTCCTCAGAATCTTCATGTTAAACATTTCATGAACATTCTGAATCACTAGCCACATTCACATATTCGACCTCTTACAGGTTAGCTAGTAATATTCTTCATAGAATCTTCATCAACACCATGCAACCACTAGCCTACTGACAGGAAATAACCCACATGTGGAAAGTCCATGCCGACACCTTCCAACGACGCTGTACTGAGTACAATTACCATGAAACCAATAAACCATCCTGGGCCCGTGCCCATTCACCATCTGTACAAGTCCGTTCACTCCTCACGGACATCAACTAAAGGTCCAATAATACATTCCAATCCAAAGTCATGTTGTATCCTTCTTCATATCAAGCAACTTCTTTCCGTCGTATCCAACCTTCCACTGTATAGCAGCCAATATTCCAAATTAAGCCCATAGACCTAGACACTATCCACCATGAATCCCCAAATAATGCTAAACTTTCCTCAAGGAGTACATCTATCCTACCACAAAACCCATATGCTACTCTACCACTCTCCCACTTTGGTCAAACCCTCTCCTCTAAGCAACTACTCGACTCTTGTTTCTTACACCTGGCCTTCTAGAAATTTAACCACCGCAAGATGCCTCCCACATGTCCTTCCTCATCATTTCCTGCCCAGTTGTTGCCTTAAATCAAAAATCCATCTCTGTAGCAATTGGAACAATAAATCACTGCCAACTTTAAACCTCCCCGAAGATCATCTTTCTCGAGCCATCAACACTAGGAGCACTGATTTCGATTCTGAATCATGCACACCGCGATTTCTGATAGCCGCTTCCCCGACACCATTCCACCATATCCTGCCCCGAAGGCGAATTGAAGAAAACCATAACACCGACGAACATAACACATTCAATAAGGACAACGACTCTACATCACAGATAAACATTTCGCTATGCTCGAAAATACCAAGTCTCGTTACTCCATCAACCCAACCCTAAAATTTTGTAACATGGGATGCAGCTCACCTAAGTCCCCGAAATAGTCGCGCCTCTGCAACCACAAGTCTGCTAGACATATATGCACTTGCACAAAAATGTGCAGCAAGTGTAGTATGCGTACATAAATCAACGCGTACCCAGTAAGTATCTAGTCTAACCTCGAATAGGTAGTGACGAGGGATCGACTCCGACACTTACTATGGGCTAACAATAAATACTGATATTATACTTAAGCATGGATTGTATGAAACAACTGTAAACTCAATAACAAGAAGTGAGTGGACAATTCTTTTATTAATAGGAATTGTTTTTCAAATGTATTCTCATAATTTAACAATTTATATCTCAAGCCAAAGAAGCAATATCAATTATAATTGGTTCTAAATAATTATCATGTGCAAATTATACCGAGGTCGTACGACCCGATCCAGCATAATATTTAAATTGTGCACTGCTGAGGGTCGAATGACACGAACCATAGATGCATCTATCTGCCACTGAGGCATTCGGCCCACTCCAAAAAAGAGAAAGTACATGTACAACAACCAATTCAAGATTTATTAAGGGGCAATTATTCAAGAGAATGCCAAATTCTCATTAACGGTCACGAAAATGAAGTTTAACCTTTTACAATTCCTTTATCAAGTTTCAATAATATTTAAGCAATTAAATTAATAAGTAGGGTGCAAACATCGCAAGTATAACATGATATGGGTCCTAGACTATCCGGACAATAGCATAATTAGTAGCTACATACGGACTCTCGTCACCTCGTGCGTACGTATCCCCCACAAATAGAAGCACATTATAATTCAATTCACCTATGGGGTTAATTCCCTCTTTCAAGGTTAGAAAAGAGACTTACCTTGCTCCGAAATTCCATAACCGGTTCCAAAGCCTTTCCAACAACTCAACCCGATGCTCATCTCTCCAAAACTAGCCAATAAATGTGCAAATCCATAAATTTACACTCTAATACTCATTATAATCCAATTTACAACAATTCCTAACTTCGCTCGAAAAGTCGATAAACATCACCCTCAGGCCCACATGCCCGGATTTTGAACAATTTTGAAAATAAACTTTACCCATAAGACCCCGAACTCAAATATATAATTTATTCCAAATTCTATGTCCAATTTCGTGGTTAAAATCCAAAAATACCCATTTCTAGTTTTTTTCTTCAAAATCCCAAATTTATACAAATGTTTATGTCTCAATCCACATATAATCCAAGTATTTAACTTGCAATAGGTGGGAATCACTTACCTTGACATAGATCATGAAGATGGAGCTCCAAAATCGCTCCAAGACTGGCTCCCATGGCGGAAATGAAGTGAAAATGGCCAAAATACCGTTTTAAAACAACTCACTACCCAGTCTGACCCTTCTTCGCGAACGCGGCATAGCCCTCACGTTCGCGAAGCTCAACAACCTCGCGTCCAGAAATCACTCAACAACCTCACGTCCAACAATTCCAAAACAACCCGAAATGATCCGAAACCACCCCGAAACACACCCGAGGCCCCCAGGACACCGTCTAATCACACAAACCAGTCCCATAACATAACACAGACCTGATCGAGGCCTCAAATCACATCAAACAACATCAAAATCATGAATTGCACCCCAATTCAATCTTAATGAACTTTAGAACTTCAAACCTATACATTCGATGCCGAAACCTATCAAATCACATCTGATTGACCTCAAATTTTGTACACGAGTCATATTTGACATTACGGACCTACTCCAACTTCCAGAATCGGAATCCGACCCCGGTATCAAAAAGTACACTCCCGGTCAAACTTCCCAAAAACCTTAAAATTTTAAACTTTCGCCATATGACCATGATATGACCTACGGACCTCCAAATTCATATTCAGATACTCTCCTAAGACCCGAATCACCATGCGGAGCTATTCCCAGGCTCGAAATCCCAAACGGGCCTTGATAACATTTAAATACACTTCAACCCAAATTCATAAAATTATTCCAAAATGCCAACTTTCCATAATAGGCGCCGAAACACTCCCGGGGGTCATCAAAAACCCAATCCGAACATACGCCCAAGTCCAACATAATCATACAAACCTGTTGGAACCTTCCAATCCTGATTTCGAGGTCGTTTGCTCAAAAATCAAACCTTAGCTACCTTTTCTAACTTAAAGCTTCTAGAATTAGAATTTTCTCCCCAAATTAACTCCGAACTTCTCGGATTTCAATTTCGACCACACGTACAAGTCATAATACCTGAGGTGAAACTACTCAAGGTCTCGAACCGCCGAACGATGTGCTAGATCTTAAAAGGATTAGTTGGGTCGTTACATAAAATATCATTAATATAAACAATTATAAAATTTGTATAAGGCATGAAAATATCATTCATCCTTTTCTAAAATTCAGAAGGGGCATTTTCAATCCAAAAGGCATAACATTCCACTCGTACTGACCCATTGGGACATTAAAAATAATTTTATATCTATCTAACTCATATATCTGAATTTGCCAATAACTAGATTTCAAATCAAATTTTGAAAATATTATGGCATCATGCAATCTATCCAATAAATTCTTTTTATTAGGGATTGGATATCTAATTCATTTTAAAGCCTTATTAAGAGGTTTATAATTAATGACTAACCTCGAAACTCCTCGTTCCTATTCAACATGTGTATTCACATAAAAAGCAGTACAAGACCATTTAGATTTTGAAGGCCTTATAAGACCTTTATGCAGCAAAGAATCTATTTCATTTTTGCATAATTCCAAATATTCTGAATTCATTTGGCAAGGTCTAGCCTTAGTAGGAATATTATCCTCAGAAAAGTCTTCTTCATATGGAAGACTTACTATGTGCTTTTTCTTATTCCAAAATTGATTTGGATGGTATCCAAAAATTTGTAAGGAAAACTGATTTTTCAGTAAATCAATTTTTTCAATGAGTTTAGTAGTTTTTAAATCATGTTCAATAGTAACAATGCAAATCTCATTTTTTTAAAAATCAATTTGTCTAGCTTTTGCAGTGATATTTTTAGAAATTATTTGATTCAAAAATCTTTGAGCTGGTTGAGTTATAAACTCGAAAGTAATCTTTTTTCCGTTAAAAGTTCATGTAAAACTATGAGTATCCCAACTAGTAAAAGGAATTAGGTGGTGGAAAAACGGGACACCTAATATTATATCTTGATGAATGTCTTTTATTAAAACAAACCTTTCTGGTATACAGACTTTGTCCTGGCAAATATAAGCCTTAGGTAATTTATAAGAAATACTCATTCTTCTACCACTAGCATTGTTTAGTCTATGTGTAGTTTTATGAAACTATCTCGAAGGTATTGTTCCTTCTTTAATACAATTTAAATATGCACCACTATCAAATAAAGCAATAAACTCTCTTTTGAAATTATAATCTATTAAAAGAGTAACTTTTATTAAAAGCTTTTGAGTAGTAAATAGCTGACGTTTTTGTAAAAACTCATCACCAGCCATATTAACTGCTCCTAGAAAATCATCGTTTACCTCATTCTTAGAGGTACTAGCATTAATGCCATCAAAACGTTTTCAGTAATATTAGTACTGAATTCCTGACTTGTAGGGACATGAGAATTTTCTGATCTGATAATTCTCTTGTCTAAGGCTATATTAGAAACCTTTAAGTCCAAGATATCTCCTTTGAGATTATTAATCTCATTTTTTAAATTTTGAACAGTAGTTGGCCTATCAATGGCCTGGGATTTTTCTCTCAGAATCTTTTTGATATCAGACATTATATATGAATTTTCTCTCAGAATCCTCTCCGTAGGATGTCGTGATGGAACCTAGTCTTAGGGACTAGGTAAGCCTAACAGTTACAAAAATAATAACAATATTAATTAATGATGGACAAATGCGAAGTAGAAATCTCTATACAATACTTACAATCCCAATACCGGTAGTACAAGTCATAAGCTCGATTGAGTTACTAGAAAGCCTATAAGTACAACTGTTTTGAAGTAGAGATAAAATAGTGCAAGTACAATATCATAAGGTGACTCCTAAGCCTGCGAACGCAGCAACAGGTTTACCTTGAATCTCCACAGCAAGATCCGTACTGTAACGACCCGACCGATCGTTTTGCTTTCTAGAACCTTGTTACCCTAAATAAGACTTCCCGTATATGCTTTGACTATTTTATCACTTGCGGGAATGGTTAGTTTGGGATTTGGAAGGGTTAGGATTGAAATTGGAACACTTGGTTCCTTAAGGTTGGCTTAAAAGGCCAAGTTTAACTTCGGTCAATATTTTGAGTAAACGACACCGGGATTGGGATTTGATAGTTCCAATAGGTTTGTATGATGATTTCACACTTGCGCATATGTTCGGATCGGGTTTTGGATGACCCGAGAGCGCTTCGGCGCCTAATAGTGAAAGTTGGTTCTTGAAGGTTTTAAAAGTTCTTTAAATTTGGTTTTGGAGCGGGTTTTGGTGATATCAATATCCAAAAAGAAATCCGAGACCGGGAATAGTTTCGTAATATCATTTAAGACTTGGACCTAATTTGGTGTCATTCCGGATAGTTTAAGTACGTTTCGGTGCATTGAACATTAATTGAAGAACTTGAAGTTCTTCGGTTTGATTCAATTAGTTTTGGGTTGTGATTCTTAGTTTTAATGTAATTTCGAGCGTTTTGAGAGTTTGAGCTAGTCCGTTTTATGATTCCAAACTTGTTTATAAGTTCGGGCGAGGCCCGGGGGGCCCCGAGTATCAATCGGACGAGGCTCAGACCAAGATGAGAATTTGGAGCAACAGTTGATGCACCAGATCTATCAAAACTGCACCTGCGCTTGGTCAACTACAGGTGCGAGCTCGCAGGTGCAAGCCAAGCCTCGCAGAAGCAGCCAAAGGAGGGAAGCCCAGGTTCCGCAGATGCTTCCCGTCCTCCGCAGAAGCGGGACCGCAGGAGCGGGTACCTGTTCGCAGAAGCGGTCCTAGCCGGCCCAGTGAATTCCGCAAAAGCGGACCCTTGTCCGCAGAAGTGAGGCTGCAGGTGCGAAAATCGCTGGAGGCAGTGAGCTTCATTTATTACGGGTTAGGACCATTTTTATGACATTTTCTTCCACTCTTGGGTGAATTTAGAGCTATTAAGGAGGGGATTTCGACCTAGCTTTGTGAGGTAAGTAATTTCTTCTAAATATGAGTTTTGTACATATGTTATGGGTAGATTCCATATGAAAATCGGTAGAAATCATGAGTTGAGATGAAAAAACCTAGGGTTTAATAAAAATGGGGTTTTACCACGAAAATGATTATGAAACTTGGTGAAAATCATATAAATGTTCCTAAGGTTATGGGTAACAACTTTCTTCAAAGATTTTCGGAATCCGGGCGTGTGGACCTGGGGGTGAATTTTAGGAGTCTTGCAATTTTGGTTGGGTAATCACTTAAATAGTAGAGATATAAACTGTTGAGAAATAGATTGATTGATTTATATAATGTTTGTCTAGCTCCGAGTCGTTTGGCATCAAATTTGGAGGTTAGAGCGCATTCTTGAACTGGGAAGTAAGCTTTGAGATGAGGTAAGTCTCTTTTCTAACCTTGTAAGAGGGAACTTACCCCATATGTGAACTTAATTAATAGGTGTTGTTATTTGGGTGGGCTACGTACGCACAAAGTGACGAGATTCCGAACATAGCTACTATTCCTATTTATGTCAGAGTAGTTTTAGGTTTACACCATGCTTGTGGACACCGTAATTTGATTATATTTTTTAATTGTATCAGATGGAACTGAGTTGAGGATTTTTAAGGATTTAAAAGCTTCAAGTCGAATTGTCTTTATTTTGAAAAGAATCAAGGAAGGGTTATGATTTATTGATAAATTTATATTCGACCGCGTCGCATGTATGGTTCGCAAGCGGGGTAATAGATGTATATATGGTTCGCGGCGTTCGACCCTAGGCAGTGCACAGTTTACATTTATGTTGTATCGGGCTGAATGTCCTCGGTGGTATTCGTGTGTGATAATAGAACTGGAAGTTCCTTTTACAATCGATATAAATTCATCGTTGTGTGGTCATATGTTTTAAAGGAATGAAGTGATTTAAGCTCTTAAATGTTTCTGAAGACTTGTTCATTTATTTCTTGATCCGAGTCTTATTGTTTTATATCATGCTTAATTAGAATTTCATATTATCATGTTATTGGCCCTAGTAAGTGTCGGAGTCGACCCCTCGTTACTACTTCTTCAAGGTTAGACTAGATACGTACTTGGTACATATTATTTATATAATCACGCTACACTTCTGTATTTAATTGTACAGGATTTGAGGCAGCTCGATATCACCAAAACCTGCTCTAAACCAAATTTAAAGAGCTTTTAAAACCCTCAAGAACCAACTTTCACTATTAGGCCCCAAAGAGCTCCCGGGTTATCCAAAGCCCGATCCGAACATACGCCCAAGTCCGAAATCAGCATACGAACCTATTGGAACCGTCAAATCCCAATCCCGGGGTCATCTACTCAAAATGTTGACCGAAGTCAAACTTGGTCTTTTAAGCCAACCTTAAGGAACCAAGTGTTTCAATTTAAACCCGAACATTTCAAATCCCTAACTAACCATTCCCGCAAGTCATAAAACAGTCAAAGTATGTACGGGAAGTCTTATTTAGGCGAACGAGGTTCTATAAAGCAAAATAACTGGTCGGGTCGTTACATGCTCCACCTCTTAAACAAACGTTCGTCCTCGAACGAGTTTAGAATCATACCTCAAGTGCTGAATATGTGTGGATATCTGCTCCGTATGTCCTCCTCGGACTCCCAGATCGCCTCCTCGACTGGTTGGCCCCTCCGCTGGACCTTTACCGCAGAAATCCTCTTGGATCTCAACTGGCGATTATGTCTAGCAACAATGGCAACTGGCTCATCCCCATAACCCAAGCTCTCATCTAGTTGAATAGTGCTGAAGTCTAACACATGTGACAAGTCAGGGTGATACCTCCATAGCATAGACACTTGAAAAACCGGATGAACCCTCGATAGGCTGGGAGGTAAAGCAAGCTCATAAGCAACCTTCCCAACCTGCCTCAACACCTCAAATGGGCCTATAAACCTTGGGCTCAACTTTCCCCTCTTCCCAAATCTCATAATGCCCTTCATTGGCGAGACCTTCAAGAGAACCTTCTCACCTACCATAAATGATACATCACGCGCCTTCTGTCTGGACTGTGTTGTGAAAAGTCGCTCCTGAATCAATTTTAACCTTTCGAAGGCATCCTTCACCAAATCAGTACCATATAACTTAGCCTCTCCGGGCTCAAACAACCCGATAGGAGAACGACATCGCCGACCATATAAAGCCTCAAATGGAGCCATCTTGATGCTGGACTGATAACTTTTGTTGTAAGCAAACTCGGCCAAAGGCAAGAACTGATCTCACTGTCCCCCAAAGTCAATCACACATGCTCTGAGCATGTCCTCCAAGATCTGGACTGTCCGCTCTGACTGCCTATCGGTCTGTGCATGAAACACAGTGTTGAGCTCTACATGGGTCCCCAACTCACTCTATACGGCTCTCCAAAAATGCAAAGTGAACCTAGGGCCTTTGACTGCTATGATGGAAACATGCACACCGTGCAACCGAACTATCTCCCGAATATAAATCTGGGCTAACCTCTATGAAGTATAAGTAGTTGCAACTGGATTGAAGTGTGCTGACTTGGTCAACCTGTCAACAATGACCCAAACTGCACCAAACTTCCGCAAGGTCCGTGGCAACCAACTACGAAGTCCATAGTAATGCGTTCCCATTTTCACTTTGGTATAGTCATATGTTGTTGTAAGACATCTGGCCTCTGGTGCTCATACTTAACCTGCTGGCAATTTAGTCACCTAGCTACATACTCAACTATGTCTTTCTTTATCTGCCGCCATCAATAATTCTATCTCAGGTCCCGATACATTTTCGTAACACCTGGATGAATGGAATATCGAGAACTATGTGCCTCCACTAGGATCCTCTCCCTCAAGCCAATGACATTATGAACACATAGACGACCCTGGAGTCGCAGGAAACCATCCTCACCAATAGAAACATCCTTGGCAACACCCTGTAGTACTGTCTCCCTGAGAACTGCTAAGTGCGGATCATCGAACTGTTGAGCCTTGATCTGCTCCAATAGTGACAACTGGGCAACAACACATGCAAGAACTCAGATGGGCTCTGAAATATCCAACCTCACAAGTCAGTTGACCAAGGACTGAATTTCCAAAGCTAGTGGCCTCTCCTCTACTGAAATGAATGCCAAGCTACCCATGCTCTCTGCCTTCCTACTCAAGCCATCTGTGCTGCCTTAAATTGAGATCCCTTTGCTTGAACAAGTGCTGCAAACTGCGGTGATTAGTGTAAACCTCAAAAGGCACCCAAAAAAATATAATGCCTCCAAATCTTAAGAGCATGAATAATCGCGGCCAACTCCAAATCGTGCACAGGATAATTCTTCTCATGGGGATTTAGCGGACGTGAAGCATATGCAATAACTCGCCCCTCCTACATCAATACACAATCTAAGCCAATGCGTGAAGCGTCACATTATGTCGTATACATCCCCGAACCGAAAGGCAACTCTAGAACTGGTGTTGTAGTCAAAACTCTCTTGAGCTTCTGAAAGCTCGCCTCACAATCATCGGTTCAACGGAACAGAGCACCCTTCTGGGTCAAACTAGTCAAAGGTGCTGCATGGATGCGAATCCCTCCATAAATCGGCGATAATAACCTGCTAGCCCCAAGAAACTCCTTATCTCAGTCGCCGAAGTAGGACGAGGCCAACTCTGAACTGCCTTAATCTTCTTGGGGTCCACCTTAATACCCTCGCCTAATACGACATGCCCCAAGAATGCCACAGAATCTAACCAAAACTCACACTTGGAGAACTTAGCATACAACTTTTGTTCCCACAAAGTTTGGAGCACTATCCTCAAATGCTGCTCGTTCTCCCCCAGGCTACGTAAGTAGATCAAGATGTCATCAATGAAGACAATGATGAACGAATCAATATAAGGACTGAACACCTTGTTCATCAAATCCATGAATGCTGCTGGGGCATTGGTGCATCCGAAAGACATCACTAGAAACTCATAATGACCATATCCAGTACGGAAAGCAGTCTTCGGAACATCCGAGTCCCGAATCTTCAACTGATGATACCCTGACCTCAAGTCGATCTTAGAGAACACCCTAGCACCCTGCAACTGGTCAAACAAATAATCGATATGCAACAACGGGTACTTGTTCTTGATGGTAACTTTTTTCAACTAGCGGTAATCAATGCACATCCGCATAGTTCTATCTTTCTTCTTCACAGATAACACTGGTGCACTCCAAGGTGATACACTTCGTGTGACAAACCCCATCGCTAACAAATCTTTGAGCTGCTCCTTCAACTCTTTCGGAGCCATACAGTACGGTGGGATAGATATATGCTGGGGACCCCGAGCCAAGTCAATACATAAATCAATATCACGATCTGGTGGCATGCCTGGAAGGTCAGAAGGAAACACATTGGCGAACTCCCAGACTACTGGCACTAAATCAATCGTCGTAGACTTTACGGTGGTATCCCGAACATAGGCTAGATATGTCGAGCCTTCAAAAAAGATATAATCCGACTAGATGTACTGTCAGATGAACCCTTCCACTCCAATCTAGGCAACTCTGGCAATGCTAAGATAACTGTCTTGGCATGGCAATCAAGGATGGCGTGATATAGGGATAACCAGTCCATGCCTAGGATGACCTCAAAGTCGGTCATATCAAGTAACAGAAGGTCTGCTCTAGTCTGGTAACCACAGAATATGACCACACAGGACCGATAAATTTGATCCACAACCATAGAATTGCCCATAGAAGTGGACACATAAACAAGAGTACCCAAGGACTCACGCGGAATATCAAGGAAATGAGCAAACATAGATGATACATATGAATAGGTAGACCCTAGATCAAATAAGACCGAAGCATCCCTACCGCAGACAGAAATAATACATATGATCACGGCATCTGAGGCCACTGTATCTGGTCTGGCTGAAAAAGTATAGAATCTAGCTGGAGCGCCGGTTGGCTGGCCTCCACCTGGCTGAACAATAACTGGCTGACCTCCCCCTATCTAGCCTTACCTCTAGGACGACCCCTACCTGCCTATCCCCCACCTCTGGGAGGTCGTACGGCTGGTGCTGCAATCATAAGCTGATGACCCTACTGTACTTCCTTTCCTCGAAGTCTGGGATAGGTTCTCTTCATGTAACCCGGATCTCCACACTTGTAATAACCTCTCGGTACCATAAACTTCTACCTCAAAGTCTGACCCTGATGGCCTGAATACCAACTAGAAGAACCCTAGGTGGTTGGTGGGTAGTATAAACACTCCGGCATGGCACTAAAATAGGCACTGGAAGAACCTTGATGAGCTGGTGGGCGATAAGAACTCTCTGGCATAGCACTACAATAGGGTCACGCTGGAGCACCCAGAGGAGGTGGTGGTGCTGGATATGAGAGCCTGCCAGGCTGACCCCTCCAAACTGACCTCTGCCCCTAGCCGGGGCTCCTCTAAACTCTCCAGAGAAACTGGTCCTCTTGTCCTGCTGCATCTGCTCTCTACCACTCTGGTGGTAGCCCTCAATCCTCCAAGCAATCTTCACTACTAGCTGATAATCAGTGCCCATCTCAACCTCCCGGGCCATACTAGCCTGAATACCGAGGCACAACCCTGCAACAAATCTTCGCACTCTCTCTGAGTCAGTAGGAAGTATCATAAGTGCGTGGCGAGATAACTCAAAGAAGCTCACCTCAAAATTGGACATCTGACCCTGCTCGAGGTGCTCGAACTGACCCCGCAACTCTTCCCTTTGAGAGGGTGGAATATACCTATCCAAGAAAAGATGTGTAAACTGGTCCCAAGTCATCGGAGGAGAACTAACTGGTATGCTAATAGATAAGCCTGCCACCATCTACGGGCCTTGTCCTCCAGTTGGAAAGTAGTGAAATCCACCCCATGGGACTCCAATATCCTCATGTTGTGCAGTCTGTCCCTACACCAGTCAATGAAGTCCTGGAGATCCTCATGCCACTCACACCCGAAGATAGGAGGGTGTAGCCTAGTCCATCTGTGCAATAGCTTCTGCGGATTGCCATCCACAACTGATCTATGCTCAGGTGCAACCATTGCAACTGGTTGGGCTTTGCCCATGGGCAGTGCACCTAGAGTTTGATATACTGCAGCTGCATGCCCCAGAGCCTGAGAAGTAGGGGTCTGTTCTCCCCCCTCCCGCCTAAGATGTGGATGGGTTTGCTGGAAATAAACCAGCGTGAGTCATAGTGTCCATAAACCGCAGCATACAACCCATGACCTCCGGAAAACTCGGTGCTGACATGAAGTCTACCGGGCCTGGTTCTGTGGCGGGCACCTCGCCATGCTCCTCGATGATGGGACCCTCAACTGGATCCGCCGGTGGTGATACTAGGGCCAGTGCCCTCCCCCGGCCTCTACCTCGACCTCTAGCAATGGGTGGAGTGAGGGCAGCTCCTCCCGGGTCTGGAATGTCCGTCGTACGTGTCCTCACCATCTGTGAGAGAATGAGAAAAAGGGTTTTAGTATACCACCAACTACATGATAGGAGATGAATAAAGAGTAGTCTCCTAATACGCTATAGCCTCTCGAAGATAACTACGGACGTCTCCGTACCGATCCGCAAGGCTCTACTAGACCTACGTGAACCTAGTGCTCTGATACCATGTTGTCACGACCCAATTCCATCTTAGGCCGTGATGGATCCCAAAGCCATTGTTAGGAAAGCCAACACTGATCAAAGTAATGGTTTCTCGTTTAAATAAAATACTAAGTGGATAACATTTCCTCATTTGTTAAAGAGATTTAGAAATTTGTGAATGTGGCACAATTAAACGGAAGAAAATGAATACAAATCATTATCATGTAAACAAATCCAAAATCATAAGTCTACTAGTGTGTGTGTCAGGACCTGGTGTGACAAGTATGTGGGCAATCTAGTAGAATACTAAGAGCTCGAGCAGCAGCACCAGCGGTGAAGCCTCGGGTAGAGTTTCACGAGGAGGTTCCAGCCTAGACTATTCCTGTCGGACCAGCTCAAGTCCCGGAGGGGTTCATCGCCACCCCAGTGCTTCAGGACGCTTTGGTCCGTTTGGTGAGCCTTATGGAGAGTATGGCCCAGACTGGTACACTTCCCATGGCACCAGCCAACTCTCAGACTGGAGGAGGAGCACAGACTCTAGCTACTCACACTCCAGAGTAGATGGCTCCCAAATATCAGACTCCAGCAGTTCAGCTAGTCGGAGTAGTTCAGCTGGTTGTTCCGGCACAGGCCAGTGATGGGCCAGCTATGTCTTTTGAGGGATTATTGAGATTGGACAAGTTTACTAAGCTCTTTCCAGTTCACTTTAGTGGTGCACCTTCTGAGGACCCACAGGATTATCTTCACCGCTGCCATGAGGTATTGCGGAACATAGGTATAGTTGAGACCAATGGGGTCGATTTGGCTGTGTTTCAGATGACGGGTTTCGCCAAGAAATGGTAGAAGGAGTTTTTATCAACCAGACCAGCTGGGTCGCCTGCTCTAACTTGGGACTAGTTCTCTTAGATATTTCTTGAGACGTTCCTTCCTGTCACATTGAGAGAGGAGTATCGTCGGCAGTTCGACCGTCTCCAGTAGGGCAGTATGACTGTTACTCAATATGAGGCCCATTTTGTGGATTTGGCCCGTCATGCTATTCTTTTGCTTCATACCGAGAGAGAGATAGTGAGGAGGTTTATTGCGGGATTTGCTCAGCCTATCAAGCTGCAGATGGCTAAGGAGACCGGGAGTGAGATTTCTTTTCAAACGGCTACCAATGTTGCCAGGCGAGTCGGGATTGTTCTTAAACAGAGGGAGTTCAGGGGTCTGACAAGAGGCCTCGTCATTCTAGTGGGTTTAGCGGTGCCTCGTCTGGATGCGGGGGTACGTTTGGCAGAGGCCATCCTCCCAGTCCATTTCATTTAGCACTCTAGGCATCCCACGATGCTTCAGGTGGACGTGGCCTCATATGCCTTATTCCGACCAGCTAGCGTACAGTGCACCACCAGCTCCTATTAGTGCACCTCCACTCCAGATTATTCAGGGTGGTTACTCGGGTAGATAGGGTTAGTTTTAGGGTTAGCAGTCACAGCAGTCGAGGTCCTGTTAAACTTGTGGTGATCCGAGGCACATTGCTAATTTTGCCCTCGTGCATCGAGTAGTTCACAGCATCAGGGTTCTCATGCCATGGTCCCAGCATGGGATGCTTCACTGCCCGTTTAGCCAGCTAGAGGTAGGGATCAGGCATCCAGAGGTGGTGGTCAAGCCATTAGAGGTGGAGGTCAGTCCGTTAGAGGTGGAGGCTAGCCAGCTAGGGGCCATCCTAGAGATGTAGTCCAGAGTAATGGGGCCCAGCCCCGATGTTATGCTTTTACAGCAAAGCCCGAGGATGAGTCATCTAACGTTGTTATCACAGGTACTGTTTCAGTTTGCAGTAGAGATGCTTCAGTTCTATTTGATCCGGGTTCTACTTACTTCTATGTGTCATCCTATTTTGCTTCATATTTGGTTCTGCCTCATGATTCTTTGAGTTCTATTATGTATGTGTCCACATGTGTAGGAGATACTACTGTTGTAGACCGTGTTTATCATTCTTGTGTGGTTACCATTATGAGTCTTGAGACTATCGTAGATCTTCTACTTCTCGATATGGTAGATTTCGATGTTATCTTGGGTATGGATTGGTTGTCGCTTTATCACACTATATTTGATTGTCACTCTAAGATAGTGACCTTACCTTTGCCGGGGTTGCCTTGATTAGAGTGGAGAGGGACTCCCGGCCATTCTTCCAGTAGGGTTATCTCTTACATGAAGGCTCGGCGTATGGTCGAGAAGGGATGTCTAGGTTATTTAGCTTATGTCCGCGATTCTAGTGGAGAGGTTCCTTCCATGGATTCAGTACCAGTTGTCCATGAGTTTCCAGTGGTGCTTCCTGCAAACTTGTCGGGGATGCCACCCGACAAGGATATTGACTTCCATATTGATTTGGCTCCTGGCACTCAGCCCATTTCTATTCTTCCATACTGTATGGTCCCGCCATAGTTGAAGGAGCAGTTGAAAGATTTGCTTGATGAGAGCTTCATTAGACGTAGTGTCTCACTCTAGGGTGCGCCCATGTTATTTATGAATAAGAAAGATGGATCAATGAGGATGTGCATAGATTACCGGCAATTGAACAGACACTATCAAGAATAAGTATCCATTGTCGAGGATTGATGACTTATTTGATCAGCTTCAGGGTGCCAAGGTGTTTTCAAAGATCGATTTGAGGTCTGGCTACCATCAGTTGAGGATTAGAGCATCCGACGTCCCTAAGACAGCTTTTCGAACTCTGTATGGGCATTATGAGTTTCTAGTGATGTCATTTGGGCTAACAAATGTCCCAGAAATATTTATGGATTTGATGAATTGGGTGTTCAAGCCCTATTTGGATTCCTTCGTGATTATATTTATTGATGATATCTTGATCTACTCCCGCAGTCGATAGGAACATGAGCAGCATCTTTGGATTGTACTTCAGACTTTAAGAGATAGCCAGTTTATAAAATGCGAGTTTTGTTTGGACTCAGTCGCCTTCTTGGGGTACGTTGTATCAGCAGAGGGCATTCAGATGGATCCTAAGAAGATTGAGGCAGTTCAGAACTGTCCTAGGCCCACTTCAGCCACGGAGATCCGGAGTTTCTTGGAATTGGTTGGTTATTACCGTCGGTTTGTGGGGGGGTTTCATCTATAGCAGCCCCAATGACCAGGTTGACTCAGCAGAGTGCCCCGTTCAGATGCTCAGATGAGTGTGAGGCGAGCTTTCAAAAGCTCAAGACTGCCTTGACTACGACGTTGGTATTGGTGTTGCGCACAAGTTCAGGATCTTATACGGTATATTGTGATGCATCTTGTATTGGACTTGGTGTGGTATTGATGTAGGATGGCAGGGTGATTGCATATGCGTCAGGCAGTTGAAGGTTCACGAGAAGAATTATCATGTTCATGACTTAGAGCTGGCAGCCATTGTTCATGCGCTGAAGATTTGGAGGCACTATCTTTACGGCGTGTCGTGTGAGGTATTTATGGATCATCGGAGCTTGTAGTATTTGTTCAAACAAAAGGAATTCAATTTGAGGCATAGTAGGTGGTTGGAGCTATTGAAGAACTATGATATCACCATCTTGTATCATCCCGGGAAGGCCAAAGTGGTGGACGATGCCTTGAGTAAAAAGTTAGCAAGTATGGTCAGCCTTGCATATATTCCAGTCAGTGAGAGATCACTTGCATTAGATGTTTAGGCCTTGGCCAATGAGTTCGTGAGATCGGATATTTTTGAGCCAAGTCGTATTCTTGCTTGTACAGTCGCTCAGTCTTCCTTGTTTGAGCACATCAGGGAGCGGTAGTATGATGACCCTCATTTGTTTGTCCTTAGGGAAACAGTGTGGCACGGTGATTCCAAGCAGGTTACGGTAGGAGATGATGGAGTTTTGAGGATGCAAGATCGTGTTTGCGTTCCTAATGTGGATGGACTTTGTAAGTTGATTCTCTAAGAGGCTCACAGTTCCTAGTATTCTATTCATCCAGGCACTGCCAAGATGTATCAGGACTTGCAGCAGCATTATTGGTGGAGAAGAATGAAGAAGGACATAGTTGCACATGTAGCTCGGTGTCTAAATTGTCAGCAGGTAAAGTGTAAGCATTAGAGACCTGGTGGTTTGCTTCAGAAGTTAGAGATTCCTGAGTGGAAGTAAGAGTGTATCACTATAGATTTTGTTGTTGGACACCCACGGACTCAGAGGATGTTCGATGCAGTTTGGGTTATTATGGACAGGCTGACCAAGTCAGCGCACTTCATTCCTATGGCAGTTACCTATTCTTCACAGCGGTTAACAGAGATTTACATCCGTGAGATCGTCCGTTTTTACGGTGTGTCCTTGTCTATCATTTCTGATCGAGGTACGCAATTCACCTCGCACTATTGGAGAGCAGTACAGCATGAGTTGGGAACGTGGGTTGAGTTGAGCACAGCGTTTCATCCTCGGAAGGACGGGCAATCTGAGCGCACTATTCAGATATTGGAGGATATGCTATGCGCTTGTGTTATAAACTTCAGAGATTCTTGGGATTCATTATTGCCGCTCGCAGAGTTTGCCTACAACAAAAACTACCAGTCGACCATTCAGATGTCTCCCTATGAGGCATTATACGGTAGGCGGTGCCGATCACCAGTTGGATGGTTCGAGTCGGGGGAGGCTCGGTTGTTGGGTACAAATTTAGTACAGGATGCCTTGGATAAGGTCAAGATTATTCAAGATCGACTTCGCACATCTCAGTCCAGGAAGAAGAGTTATGTCGACCGTAGAGTTCGTGACGTGGCATTCATGGTCGGAGAGAGAGTATTGCTCCGGGTATCACCCATGAAGGGTGTAATAAGGTTCCGGAAAAAGTGCAAGTTGAGCCCTATGTATATCAGACCTTTTGAGATTCTTTAGAGAGTGGGTGAGGTGTCTTACAAGCTCACATTGCCACCCAGCTTATCAGCAGTTCATTATGTATTCCATGTGTCTATGCTCCGAAAGTATCACGACGATCTGTCCCATGTGTTAGATTTCATCTCTATCCAGTTGGACAAGGATTTGACTTATGAGGAAGAGCCAGTAGCTATTCTAGCCCGGTAGGTTCGTCAGTTGAGGTTGAAGAGTTATCCTTCAATACGAGTGCAGTGGAGAGGTTAGCCCATCTAGGCATGTACTTGGGAGTCCGAGTCAGACATGCGGAGTAGATATCCCCACCTTTTCACCAGCCCGGTTACTTTTCTATATCAGTTCGAGGATGAACGGTTGTTTTAGAGGTGGAGAATGTGATGACCCGAAAGGTCTTCTTATGTTTTAGAACCTAATTTTGTGCTATGAAGCCTTAAATACCTCAATCTAGCCTTTCTCGATTCGCGTGTGTAGTCCGGGTGTTTTTTCGGAAAGCTTTTATGTTAAAAATTGAGAAAATATGAAATTTTTGCCTTAAAACTTATTTGAGTTGACTTCGGTCAATGTTTTGAGCAAACAGACCCGAATTCGTGTTTTGATGGTCTCGATGGGTCCGTATCGTGATTTGGGACTTGGGCGTATACCCGGAACTGAATTCGGAAGTCACTAGCCCGAGTTATCGCGCTTTGTTGAATTTTAAAATTTAATGGCTTAATGATTTTGAAGTGTTTGACCAATGTTTGAATTTTTGGATATCGGGTCCGTATTTTGGATCCGGAACCCGGTATAGGTCCAATACTAATTGTATGACTTGTCTATCAAATTTGGTGAGAAGCAGAGTTGGTTTGACGTGATTAAGACGTCCGGTTGTGAAAATAGAAATTTTAAAGTTTTCTTCAAAATATTATTTGATTTGGTGTTCAATTCGTAATTCTAAGTATTATTACTGCGATTTGATCACGACAGCAAGTCCGTATGATGTTTTTAGACTTGTGTGCATAGTTGGTATAGAGCCCCGAAGGCTCGGGTGAGTTTCGGATAGGCTACAGAGTGAAATGGGCCTTAGAAATGTTGCTGGTGTTCTCAGTTCTGGTGCATGCCTCTAATCTCGCATTTGCGAGATCAGGCATCGCATTTGCGAACTTGACTATTCCGCTTTTGCGAAGGCAGAGTCGAAATTGCGACTCAGCACTTTTGAGAATCTTCGCATTTGCGAAGGTAGGCCCGCATTTGCAAAAGTTGCAGGGTTTGCATTTGAGGCTATTTTGTCACATTTGCGATCACTAGGATTTCTGAAGGAGTTCGCAATTGCGACCTCTTTCTCACAGTTGCGATGTTCACAATTGTGACATCTGTAGCTGGGTAAAACTTGATTAGACAGGATTTTTGCTCATTCTTCAAAATTTTCAAAACAAGAAACCCTAGAGGCTTTTTGTCAATAGACCTTTCTTCTCTAAATGATTGGTAAGTGATTCTAAACTAGTTTCTTTCAATTCTTCACTATATTTCCTAAGATTTCAACCAAAAATCTTGTGTTTTCATGGTGGAAATTGGGGGTTTGGGTAGAATTAGGGATTTTTATAAAATGAGAATTTAGACCTCAAATTGAGGTCGGATTCAAAAAACAAATTACATAACCGGGATCGGGGGTGAATGGGTAATCGAGTTTTGGTCTGAATTTCGGGATTGGACTAAGCGGGTCCGAGAGTTGACTTTTGTTGACTTTTTCAATAATGGCCTAAATTGAATTTTTTGCAATCGTGGGTAGCTCCTAAGTCTTAATTTGAATCATTTGGTTGGTAATTTGCTAGATTCTATTGGTTTGAAGGCTTGTTTGAAAGGCAAAGCTGTGATTGAGCTTTGAGTGGACCTTTGGAGCGAGGTAAGTATCGTGGTTAACCTTGACTTGAGGGATTAGGACTTAATTGTCTATTTGCTACAAGTTTATATGTTGGGTACAACGTATATGTGAGGCAACGAGTAATTATGCATTGTTGTTGGGTTAAAGCTGGCGGGTGGGACTTGTTCCTTATAGTTTATTGCTTACTTTGATCTTGTTATCCATGCTTAGACTAGTTACATACTAAATTGATCGTTCTTATCGTATTTACGGGCTTTTTTGATAATTGAGTATTGATTCCAAAGTTGAGATTTGTATTGTGGAACCATTGTTGAAATAAGGCTTGTTCTTGTTGATTCTATCTCCCTGTTATTACTTGTTCATCGTTATGTGGTAAGGGAGAGTGTTAATGCACGAAGGCTGATGTCGTGCCATATTGTGAGTATTAATGCACGAAGGGTGATGTCATGCCATATTGTGAGAGTTAATGTACGAAGGGTGATGTCATATTGTGAGTGTTAATGCACGAAGGGTGATGTCGTGCCATGTTATGAGAGTTAATGCACGAAGGGTGATGTCGTGCCATGTTATGAGAGTTAATGCACGAAGGGTGATGTCGTGCCATGTTATGAGAGTTAATGCACGAAGGGTGATGTCGTGCCATGTTATGAGAGTTAATGCACGAAGGGTGATGTCGTGCCATGTTATGAGAGTTAATGCACGAAGGGTGATGTCGTGCCATGTTATGAGAGTTAATGCACGAAGGGTGATGTCGTGCCATGTTATGAGAGTTAATGCACGAAGGGTGATGTCGTGCCATGTTATGAGAGTTAATGCACGAAGGGTGATGTCGTGCCATGTTATGAGAGTTAATGCACGAAGGGTGATGTCGTGCCATGTTATGAGAGTTAATGCACGAAGGGTGATGTCGTGCCATGTTATGAGAGTTAATGCACGAAGGGTGATGTCGTGCCATGTTATGAGAGTTAATGCACGAAGGGTGATGTCGTGCCATGTTATGAGAGTTAATGCACGAAGGGTGATGTCGTGCCATGTTATGAGAGTTAATGCACGAAGGGTGATGTCGTGCCATGTTATGAGAGTTAATGCACGAAGGGTGATGTCGTGCTATATCTATTGATTTACATTGTAAGGTTGAGAGTAAAAGTACGAAGGGTGATGCCGTTCAATTTTCTTCATTGTGTTTGGTTATTTTCACTGGTTAAAAGCATGTTGACTGTTCAGGTTATCATTTCCATTGTATCTCTTATATCTTGTGCCCCTTTAGCATGTCCCCTTCCCAATAGTACATGTTGAGTTGTTATTGTTATTTTCTTGTACATATATTGTTATCTGCACAGGTTTATTATGTGGGTGTCTTGTCATATCCTGGTCACTACTTCGTCGAGGTTAGGCTCGACAATTACGAGTACATGGGTTCGGTTGTACTCATACTATACTTTGCACTTCTTGTGCAGATTTTGGTACCGGCTCTAGCTGATCGCGAGACTCGGCAGTCCGAACTTGCTTATCGTAGACTCAAGTTAGATCTGCTGGCGTCCCAAGACCTTGGAGTCCCTTTCTAGTTTCCTTATTTTACTGTTTCTTTTCATTCAGAACAGTTGTATTTCGTTCAGATTCTATTTGTAGAAAATCTTAGAAGCTCGTAAGTTGTGACTCCAAATCCGAATTGTATCATATATTATGGGCTTTATGTTATTCCGCAGTCATTTTTATATCATTTTTGTTTAATTGACTGTATCTATTGAATTGAATAATAATTGACTTAACGGTTCTCTAATGTTGGCTTGCCTAGCAAGTGAAATGTTAGGCGCCATCATACTCCCGAAGGTGGGAATTCCGAGTCGTGTCACACGCGCATAATAATATTCCCTCCTTGTCTCGCCACATGCGTAAACCCACATATATAGCCCTCCTTGTCACGCCGCAAGTGCATATATCAATAGTAACAATAGCACGGCAGAAACCTCGTGCAAACACACGAACAAACCTCTCAACAATAACACGCGTCAATATCACAACATCTCATATATTGCACCACAAGTGCTCAATTATCACAACATATCACAAATTGCACACCAAGTACTCAAATATTACAGCTTGCCACATAAATCAACAATACATTAATTTCCACAACAAGGAGCCCATGCCTCGACCATAATGTGCACAAATCTTAACAAAAATGCCCGGGAGTGAACAACTCAACAGAATAATATTTCACAATTTAATACTTTACCTCAATATGATTTATGGCCTTTATAATTCAATATCAATTTCCACAACATGAACTGGAAAATAATACATTAAGGAACCACGCCTTCTTTAATCTAAATTTTTGGCAAATAGATCAATGCCTCCTTTTAAACTTACATAATAATTTATTTGCAAATGAATAATCCATAATGAAATTATCTCCAGGAAATATCAACTCAACAAAAATATGGGATTCACATAAAAATAAAAGTGGCAATCACACCCAATTATCATATAAAAATGAATTCAACAAACAAGGATTTAGGCATGACAAATAAAGGATTTACTATGTTCAAACAATTTTTCAATTTAATACATAAGGGCATCTACGAATTTCAACCAATGTAATTTGCACATATAAACCAAGTACGTACTCGGCACCTCGCGTTCGTGGTTTCAATTACACAATTTTCACATAAGACTCAATGCCTAAGGGGTAATTCCCTCAAAGGTTTGGCATGATACTTACCTTTCTGAAATTAGACCGATATTCCAAAATAGCCTTCTTGCTTGAATTGACCTCCGGACAGCTCAAATCTATCCAAATTAATTGTATAACTTCATTATAATTCATCGAAAATAATTTCGGATAATAAAATTAAAATGCCAATAAAATTTTATTCTAAAATATCACGCGGGGCCTACCTCTCGGAACCCGGCTGAATTTTTACGAAATCCTAACACCCATTCCAATACGAGCTCAACCATACTAATTTTATCAAATTCCGATAACGAATTGACCTCCAAATCCTCAATTAAAGGTATAGAATATTTCAACCATTTTCAACCCAATTCACTAATTTCATGATTAAAACAACAATAGATTCATGTATTTTAACCAAAATCGAGTTATGAATTCTTACCCTAATGTTTTCCTTGAAAAACTCTCGAACAATCGCCCCACCCAAGCTTCCTTCGTCCAAAAATGGAAGAATGAGATGAAGTCTCATTTTTTGACTTTATTCTGCTGCCCAAGGAATTGTTCTTCGCGTTCGCGACCCTCCCCTCGTGTTCGCGATGATCAAGTTCTTCAACAGTCATTTCCAAACTCTTCTCATACAACCTATAGTATAATGGTCATAACGCTTTTTACAAAACTCCAAATGACAAATAGTTTCACTTTTTGAAAACTAGACATCAAGGTCTACAACTTTCATGTTTTGCTCATCTCCCAATTACTTATAGATTTCGAGATATATGCTTCCAAAGTCAGCCCTGTGCAACAACAATTTCTTCTTCGTGATTAATCTTCCCATACAGCCTATAGTTTATCCATCATAACATTTTCTACACAACTTCAAATGCCAAACGGTTTAATTTTCTAAAGATTAGACACAAAGGGCTACAACTTTCATGTTTGGATTATATCCACATTTCTTATAGATTGCAAGATATAAGCTTCTGAAGTCGGGTGACGGACAACGGGATTTCCTTCTCCGTGAACGCGAGAGTCTCTTCATGAATGCAAATAACAAAATCCCCGAAGCCAAATCGTTCTTCGCGAATGCAAGATACACCTCGTGAATGCGAAGAACAACACCAGACATCAGAAAATCAGCATCCAAAGTAGCCCAAAATGATCCGAAACACACTCGACGCCCCTAGGACCCCAACCAAATATACCAACAAGTCCTAAAATACGATACGAACTTATTTGAGGCCTCAAATCACATCAAACAATACCAAAACTATGAATCCCACGTCAAATCAAATTTATGAGTTTATGAAATTTCAACTTCTATATTCGATGCCGAAACCTATCAAATCAAGTCCGATTGACCTCTAATTTTGCACACAAGTCATAAATGACATAACAGACTTATTACAATTTTAAAAATTGGATTCCGACCCCTGTATCAAAAAGTCAACTCCTCGGTCAAACTTTCAAACATTCAATTTCTTATTTTCGTCATTTCAAGCCAAATTCAACTACGGACTTCAAAATAAATACACATACACACTCCTAGGTACGAAGTCACCATACGAAGCTATTGGAATCATCAAAATTCCATTCCGGAGTTGTTTGCTCAAAAGTCAAACTTCGGTCAACTCTTTATGTTTAAGCTTCATAAATAAGAATTGTTCTTTCAATTTAATCGTGAATCATCTGAAAACCAAACTCAACCACACACGCAAGTAATAATACACATCACAAAGTTGCTCATGACCTTAAGTCATTGAACGAGACGCTAATTCTTAAAACAACAAGTCGGGTCGTTACACCTTTTAAGACGGAATTTCTTCAATCTCTGGACAAGTAGAAATATTTTCCTGAATTTTGTCCACCTTATCAATTATCTGGGACCTTAACTCTGGGTCCTTAATAACCTTGAGAAGTTCTAATAAACTATCATTGGTAAGGACATTGACTTCTAAGTCATTGAATTGGGAATAAATATTAAAAAACGCATCATCTGTGTTGTTATTACAACACTGATCATTTTGATTCTGTTTGCAGGGTCCGCATTCATCATCTGAAGAAATATAGTTTTCTTCATTTAGAACCCTTAGATCTTCATCAGTTGATGAATCTTCTCTATCACTATTTTTTGGTGAATTATCTCGAGAAGAATTTAACATAATCCTATATAAAGAGTCTTAAATTTTATCATCTAATTCAAAGTTCTTAATCTTATCCTTGAATTTGCAATTTTAGCGTAATGACCTACTCTGCCACATTTGTAACATGCATTAAGCTTATTGGATTTTATAAAATCCTTCGTAATGGCCTACTCTGCCACATTTGTAACATGCATTAGGCTTATTAGATTTTATAAAATCCTTCCTATGCTTATAAGCCTTTCTTCTCTTATCTTTCTTCCCATATCTCTTATCAGAAGATCCTGTATTCTTCTTCTTATACCTATAAGGCTCTTACTCTTCTTTCTTATGTCTATGAGACCTTTTATTCTTAGGAATATCGATGGAAAATTGTTCACAAAATTCACCTAACTGTTGTCTTTCATTAAGACGATGTTTCTTAATTTCTTGGCTTAGCTTAATCTCATTGCATAGGGCTAAGCCTTCTTGTGTGCATACACTAATCAGCTTTTCTTTCACAACCCAATTTTTCCTCCATTGGGTGTCGTGATGGCACCTAATCTTAGGGACTAGGTAAGACTCACATTAGCCAAATAACAATAATAATTAAATAACATATAACAAGTTATGAAATAGAAACCTCTATAAAATTTACAAATCCCAAAATCGGTAGTACAAGTCATAAGTTCTACAGAGTTTGCTACAATTTTCTAAATACAACTGTACGAAATAAAGTAAATAGTGTGAATACAGATCAGAATGTGACTCTGAAGCCTGCAGACACAGCAACAGGTTTACCTTGAGTCTCCACAGCAACAATTCGCACTGCTAGCTAATGATCAACTGACTTTGAAATACCTGGATCTGCACAAAAATGTTCAGAAGTGCAGTATGAGTACACCACAGCGGTACCCAGCAAGTATCAAGACTAACCTCAGTGGAGTAGTGACGAGGAACAGTCAAGACACCTACTAGACTAAATAACCTGAACAAGTATAAGTATAGAAACAACAGAGTATGATATCTACAATAAGACTATGCGAAATGGCAAATAATACGGTAATTGCAATAAGAAAGGAAAACAACCACTATCAGCGAAATACCATAATAATGACACAGAAGAATGAACGGTAACATAGCCTAAATCCGATAATCATAGATAGAGAAAGGACAAGTACCAACTCAACAGAAACGACCGCTTCCACACCAGGTTATAGCCAAATAAACTCCACGAGGTACCGAACCTCTGACTATTCACAACTCATAGGTCCTATTACCTGAACCCTAACACTTGGCATCATGTGCTCTCATAACACTTTATAACCGCACTGACGACTCACGTGCCAAATAGAGTCATTCTCACATAGAAGGTAATTAAACAAGGATGTACATCTATACTCAACAATATCAAAAATACTCTTTAACTGATAAGAGTGTTTAACTACGTGTATGCCTGTGCAAGTGTTCTAACATAGTTTATGCCAGCTAGTAAGTATAGAAAAAGAAATGGACAACACGTAGAATATTTTCCCACAATTTTTCACAAGATAGAACTCACACAGGTAAGTGCACCATTACACAAATATCAACAACAAGAATGCCCCCAGGCTATCACAAGTCATCAAACATCAATCCCTGGCACAACCCACCTTGTCTCGCTACGTATGCAATAGTAAAGTGAATGCCCGCCTTGTCTCGCCACACATGCATAATAATGTTCCCACCGTGTCTCGCTATATGCTCAACCTACATATATATAGCCCGCCTTGTCACGCCGCATATGCAAATATCAATATTAAACAATAGCAAGATAGAAACCTCGTACAACCCAATAACACTCGCACGGCAGAATCCTCGTGCATCATAATAACAACAGTCGCATGGCAGAAACCTCGTGTATCATAATAACAACAACCGCACGGCAGAAACCTCGTGCATCACAACAACAAGTACAACAGTAACAATGACAATAATACAAGGGTATGACAATATTAGTCAACTCAGAGATTCCAGAACTTAAAGAAAGGGAGGAACTAATTCACAAGGAGTAGCCACAATCGGGAATGCTAGTCATAACAATAACAACTCAACAAGAAAGGAAATACTATGTAGTATAAGTCATAAGCTCTACAGAGTTTGCTACAACAGAGTATGATATCTACAATAAGACTGCGCAAAATGGCAAATAATACGGTAATTGCAGTAAGAAAGGAAAACAACCACTATCAGCGAAATACCATAATAATGATACAGAAGAATGAACGGAAACATAGCCTAAATCCAATAATCACAGATAGATAAAGGACAAGTAACAACTCAATAGAAACGACCGCTTCCACACCAGGTTTTAGCCAAATAAACTCCACGAGGTACCGAACCTCCGACTATTCACAACTCACAGGTCCTATTATCTGAACCCTAACACTTGGCATCATGTTCCCTCATTACACTTTATAACCGCACTGACGACTCACGTTCCAAATAGAGCCATTCTCATATAGAAGGCAATTAAACAAGGATGTACATCTATACTAAACAATATCAAGAATCCTCTTTAACCGATAAAAGTGCTTAACTACGTGTATGCTTGTGCAAGTGTTCTAACATAGTTTATGCCAGCTAGTAAGTATAGAAAAAGAAATGGATAGCGCATAGAATGTTTTCCCACAATTCTCCACAAGATAGAACTCACACAGGTGAGTGCACCACTACACAAATATCAACAACAAGAATGCCCCCAGGCTATCGTAAGTCATCACTAATCAATCCCTGACACAACCCACCTTATCTCGCCATGTGTGCAATAGTAACGTGAATGCCCGCCTTGTCTTGCCACACGTGCATAATAATGTTTCCACCTTGTCTCGCCACATGCACAATCCATATATATATAGCCCGCCTTGTCACGCTGCATGTACAAATATCAATATTAAACTTAGCATGGCAGAAACCTAGTGCAACCCAATAACACTTGCACGGCAGAAACCTCGTACACTATAATAACAACAACCGCATGGCAGAAACCTCATGCATCACAATAACAATAACCGCACGGCAGAAACCTCGTGCATCATAATAACAAGTACAACAACAACAATGAAAATAATACAAGGGTACGACAATATAACTCAACTTAGAGATTTCAGAACTTAAAGAAACGGAGGAACTAACTCACAAGGAGTAGCCACAATCGGGAATGCTAGTCATAACAAGAACAATTCAACAAGAAAGGAAATACTATGTAACAACGGTCCACAAAATACAGTTCGACAACAAGGGAGCTAACACAAGTCGAATAATTCCAAATAAGGACAAGTCAACTAAAATATAGGATATCTAACTTCTTTTAAGGTTGGGCAATTAGGAGAGAGATACAAGAAATTAAGCTAAGAAGAAGCAGCGAAAAGATAACCATAACCTCAATTAAAGCTAAACAATTACAGAAGAGATAGTAATAATTTCAATTAAAGATAAGCAGTTAGGGAAATACTAACATGCCAATAGAAAGGTAACAATTTCAGTTAAGGCACATATGAATCAAATAAGAAATAAGAGTGAATCATGAAGCGATTAATTCTAATTAAGTAGTTAGAGGTGAAACTAGTAGTTAAGAAGCTTAATCATAACAAGAACAACTGCATATTCAGTGAATACAAGGGCTTAAGAACCCTAAAAGGCTAATTTTCCACAAATAAGTCTGAGCACGTACTCGTCACCTTGGGTTCACAGACTACAATTAGCATAGAAGACTCAAATCCTAAGGGGTATTTCTCCCACACAAAGTTAGGCAAGATACTTACCTCAAAGAAGACAGGCTGATACTCAAAAATGAACTTCTCGGGTGAAATGGCCTCCGGACGGCCCAAATCTAACCAAAATAACTTCAAAGCACAAATAAAACACATAAGAAACTATTTCGGATCATAAAGCCTCAATCTTTATCAAAATCTAAAAATCAACCCAAAGGTCGACTCCCAGGCCCCCACCTCGAAACCCGACAAATTTCACAAAACCCGAACACCCATACGAGTTCAACCATACTAAAATTATTAAATTCCGATACCAATTCGTCCCTCAAATCTTGGTTTTTTATTTTGAAAATTTTCTTCAAAAACCTCCATTTTCCTCAACTCAAAACACAAATTAAATGATAAAATAAAGATAAAATCATGAAATATAATAAATTCTAGGTGCATAACACTTACCCAATCGATTTTCTTGAAAAACCCACAAGAATCTCCCAAAACTAAGGTCTAAAACACAAAATATGGAGAAAATGGCAAAACCCTCAAATATAAACTCTCTGCCCAGAACTTCCGCATCTGCGGACAAATAAGCGCATTTGTGCTATCGCATTTGCGGACAGACATTCGCATTTGCAGACAGACATTCGCATCTGCGAACTTGACTTATTAGTGCCGCAGAAACGATAATAGGAGTGCAGAAATGAATTCCTTCGCAGAAGCGATCGCGGAACTGCAGAAGCGGTCTTTGCACCTGCGTGCCATCTTCCGCAGAAGCAAGCAAGCTCCCAGGCCTTAACGATCGTAGAAGCGACCAGGCTCACGCAGAAGCGGAGCCGCACCTGCGCTCCAGGTTTTTGCAGGTGCGAGACACCAGAAGCAGATCTGTCCAAAACTATGAAAACTATCTGAAACTCGTCTGAAACACACCCGGGGCCCCGTCTAAGCATACCAGCGAGTTCCATAACCTAATACGGACACACTAGAGGTCTCAAATCACATCAAACAATGACGAAACTACGAATCGCACCAAGAATCGAACTTATGAACTTTCAAATCTTCCAACTTCTGAAACTCGTGCCAAAGCCTATCAAATCAACCCGGAATGATGTCAAACTCTCGGAATTGCATTCCGACCCGGATATCACTAAAGTCAACTATTGGTCAAATCTCTCCACCTTCCAAACTTCAACTATTTCCAACTTTCGCCGAAATGCTTCAAATCACCCTTCAGACCTGCAAGTCCAAATCTGGACGCATGCCTAAGTCCAAAATCACCATTCTAAGCTGTTGGAATCATCCAAAACCCATTCCGGATCCGTTTACATAAAAGTCAAAATCCGGTCAACTCTTACCGCTTAAGCTTCCAAAACTAGAATCCTTCTTTCGATTTGACTCTAAATCACCCGGTAACTGAAATCGACCACGCACGCAAGTCAATACACATAATACGAAACTGCTCAAGACCTTATTTCGCCAAACGGGACTTAAATTCTCTAAACGATCGGCTGGGTCATTACATTTATATAGGAATAGATATCATAATTTATACTCATTGTTGTTCCATGAAGGGATTTTCTAAGTCTCTCAGCAAAGAGTGTGGGAAGTCTATTGATAAATTTGGGCTTCCAGTGAGTACTATTACACTCTGGTAATTCCATTACCCTCGATAAGAAAACATCATTATACCATCTAAAACTTGTTAATGTTTTACATCTAAGGTTTTGGAGCATGGTCATAATAGTCTCACTGTTGTCTTACCAACTTTCAGAAAAGTGTTCTATAATATTGAGAATCAAAGAATAAACAGCATTCTGAACATTCTGACCATTTTCTACCTTTTTGCGCCCATAATTTCATAGCGTTGTTGGGGTTTCAAATAGTATCCCATCAGCCTTTTAATTGGCCAGTAAACCATGTTGTTATTATATCAGCAATGGTCTTTTCAGAATTGTTATTAACCTTGCAAATGGTACTGTACATAAGCATTATATGCACTTGGGTATAAATCTGACGGTCAGTAAAACTGTCACGACCCAACTGGAGGGTCATGACTAGCACCCGGGCCATACTTGCTGAGCACCAAC